>VZTU01014850.1:0-14433 GCA_013400835.1 Zapornia atra | reverse complement strand
GGAGCCCAGAACTGGACACAGTACTCCAGGTGGGGCCTGACGAGGGCAGAGTAGAGGGGGAGGATCACCTCCTGTGACCTGCTGGCCACACTCCTCCGGATGCCCCCCAGGATCCCATCGGCTCTCTCAGCCCCCAGGGCACACTGCTGGCTCATGGCCAACCTGTCATCTACCAGGACCCCCAGGTCCTTCTCCACAGAGCTCTTCTCCAGCAGGTCATCCCCCAGCCTGTACTGATACAAATGGTTGTTCCTTCCCAGGTGCAAGACTTTACACTTGCTTTTGTTGAACTTCAACCGGTTTCTCCCTGCCCAGCTCTCCAGCCTGTCCAGGTCTCTCTGGATGGCAGCGCAGTGTCCTGCGTGTCAGCCACCCCTCCCAGCTCTGGATCATCGGGTACTTGCTGAGGGTGGATGCTGTTCCCTCATCAAGGTCGTCAATGAAGATATTGAACAGGACTGGACCCAACACCAGCCCTGGGGAACACCACTAGTCACAGGGAATATGCATGTTTATTTGCAGTGCAGAGTTCCAGGCAGCACCACGGTGCATCCAGAGGGTGCAGCAGGTGCCTGAATGAGGGTACAAGCATGGGTTCAGCAGCATTTCATGTATGCGCACCCCAGCAGATTACAGAGCTATCATGCATTTGTTCCAACTGGCATGGGGAGCACTAGGGAGCACCAAAGCTGTTTCAGAATACATCTCTCTTGAAGCTTATGCCTGTTCATGGAAGGTATGGCCTTGTAATCTGCCTCCAACATACTGAACTTCTGCAACGTGCTCCTTGCTATTGATTTATAATCCTTTGAAGCACATTCAGCGCTTGCAACAAGTTGCAGGGCAGAGGAGGGGAAAGGGAAAGAGGCTGTGGTGAGCAAGGGCTGCAATCCCCTGCCTGGAAGCAGTCACTCTCCCCAGCTTGAGATACGTCACTGAGGGCTGTGCTCATGCAGCAGCTGTGGGGGTGAGATGCTGCCCTGCCCCATCCCAGGGGTGGGGCACTGCTGTTGCCAGTCCCCCTTTAGCACCTGGCTGCCCTCCCAGGAGCAGGCTGTACATCCATATCTCAGCAAAGCACTGGTGAGGCTGCACCTTGGGTACTGGGTTCAGTGTTGGGCCCTCCACTACAAGAAGGACATTGAGGTGCTGGAGCGTGTCCAAAAAATAGCAGTGAAGCTGGTGAAGGGTCTAGAGCACAAGTCTTACGAGGAGCAGCTGAGGGAACGGGGATTGTTTAGCCTGGAGAAAAGGAGGCTGAGCAGAGACCTTCTAGCTCTCTACAACTGCCTGAAAGGAGGCTGTAGCCAGGTGTGTGTCAGTCTCTTCTCCCAAGTAACAAGTGACAGGGCAAAAAGAAACAGCCTCAAGTTGTGCCAGGGGAGGTTTGTCTTAGATGGTAGAAGAAATTTCTTCACTGAAAGAAGAAATGATGTCAATCATTGGAACAGGCTGCCCAGGGAAGCGATGGAGTCACCATCCCTGAAAGTATTTACAAGACCTGTAGATGTGGTGCTCGGGGACATGGGTTAGTGGTGGACTTGGCAGTGCTAGGTTTAAGGTTGGACTTGATGATCTTAAGGGTCTTTTCCAACCTACAATTCTATGAATTTGGCACTTGGCTTGGAGAGCCAGGAGGTTTCACTGCCTCTAGCATGTATCACCAGCCAAAGCTGGAGGCTGTTTTTGAGGCTTCGAGGGGAAACTGGATCTGAACCCAGACTCAAGTTCTTCTTACCTGTCAAACCTTTCAGCCATTTGGTTCCCTGACTGGTCCAGTGCTGTTTTCACACAGATGCCACAGCTGACTTGTGGAGTAAGCCATCACCTGTACCCAGCTCTCCTGGGAGCGCGGAGCTCCCATTCCCTGCTGGAGCAGCAGTGAACACTGTGATGCTGGTCATGCTGTGTGAATCGTGAAATACAAGTCCTGGCAATTAAAAGCTGTCACAGAGTGTCCTATTGGGACCATCAAGGTATAAGGCAAGGTGAGGGACCAAAGCACTAACCTCGCTCTAGCTGAGTGTTTCTCCTATAGACTGACATCATGAAGACCCATGTGTCCAGACTAGGGTCAGGCAACCTGTGCACTCACAGCATGTGAGGCACACACTGAGCCCGCTGCTTTAAATGTGCCCCAGTTGTTGATTGTACTATGCAGAACATGTTCTTGTATCACAGCCTTCTGACTTTACAGTAGTCAGCCTGTGAACTCTTTGCAGAATGAAATTGGGTGATAACTGTGGTGGCTGGTACCATGTAGGTGTGCTTGGTGTCCTTGCTTTCTGGAGAGGGGATGTTAGACACTGGAACTGCGTTAGCCAGGCAGGAGGAGGCTGAGCATGCTTTTTGGAGCAGCCAGACTATTTAACACCCTGTATACACATGGACAAGAAATGGTGATTGTGTTACTCTGGGACTGAAAATGCTAAAAGCAAGTGGTTTGAGGCAGCAGAGCAACATTTTGAAGGAGGGTCAATACTCACCTTCTGCACAGGGCTCTGGCTGCAGGTGCAGCGAGATGGGGACCAGCAAAGCCAGCTCACCGGGCATGGGCGCAGCATCCTGTAGGCAGCCTGGCCTGGCCTACCCCTACTTGTTAGACAGCTGCTCTGTTCTTAAGCTGAGCTGGGTAAGGCATTTATCAGGACTTTCCTTAAAAAAAAAAAAAAGCAAAAAGCAAGCAAGGTTAGTAGAGACACTTCACAAGTTCACACCAGTTATGCTGAACTGTTTGAGAGGTGGAAAACCCCCCACCCACACTGGGATGGTTAATGTTGCTATTTCAAAAATGGACTTTTACATCAACCTTTAGAAAAGAATTAAAGGCTGTTAAAATTGTTTTTCTCATTCACTGTAAAAAAAAAAATATGTAAGAACCTATTTCAGATCAATGGGAAATCCTTTCTTCTCTCATTTTTTTGAAGCTGCAGCAGCAGAAGATGTTTATGCAGCTCATGTTCACCAGGGTAGTGCAAAGTACAGTGTGGTGACTCTCGAGAGTTAAAAGGCACTGAAGATATGTTATAGTGACTGTGTTCTAAGAGAATGTAAAGGATTCAGATGAAGAGATTTTGAACCTCTTCAATTTCTAGTTTCCATGCAGGAAAAAGATGGAACTCATTGGAGAGCCCAGCAGCCCATGGAAGGGGTGAGAATATGTCACAGCTTGTGTCAGGTCTCAGCTAAGGCAAATACAGGGAGCTAGGTTATTTTCCAATTAATCCTGTCTAGACCTGAGTGGGTAGGTCAGTCTGTGTCACAGACGTAAATCTGATGACACTGCAGTGCAAAAGTAACAACGGGACCATGGTCAAAGTTGTCTACCAGGATGCATAATCATAGAATCATAGAATCACAGGGGTTGGAAGGGACCTCCAGAGCTCATGGGGTCCAACTCCCCTGCCAAAGCAGCTCCCCAGCTCATATTGCACAGGTCGGCGTCCAGACGGGGCTGGAATCTCTCCAGAGATGGAGACTCCACACCCCCTGGGCAGCCTGTCCCAGGGCTCTGGCACCCTCACTGGGGAAAAGTTCTTCCCCGTGCTGGTGTGGAACTTCCTATTCTCCAACTTGCAGCCATTGCCCCTTGTCCTGTCCCCACAGACACTGAAAAGGGGCTGGCCATTCCCCCTGCATCCCATCCTTCAGATATTTATAGATATTAATAAGGTCCCCCCTTAGTCTTCTTTTCTCCAGGCTGAACAGCCCCAGCTCACCCAGCCTTTCCTCACAGGGGAGATGCTCCAGGCCCTTCATCATCTTTGTAGCTCTTCTCTGGACTCTCTCCAGGAGATCCCTGTCTTTTTTATCCCAGGGAGCCCAGCACTGNCCCCCAGGTCCTTCTCCACAGAGCTCTTCTCCAGCAGGTCACCCCCAGCCTGTACTGATTCAAGTGGTTGTTCCTTCCCAGGTGCCAGACTCTGCACTTGCTTTTGTTGACCCTCATCTGGTCTCTCCCTGCCCAGCTCTCCAGCCTGTCCAGGCCTCGCTGGATGGCAGCGCAGTGTCCTGTGTGTCAGCCACAATAATGCTGAGAAACAGGTGACTCACTCTAATCACAGACTCCCCAACCTTCCCAAACTGTTGCTGATCCAGGTACCCATCACATGCAAGGACCAGAGCTTGTGGAAATAACAGTGAGCTTTCCTCTGAAAGTGATTCTTCACTGCTTTCCACCCCACTGACACCATTCTGCACCTTCAGCGTCCCCATCCTGTCCCAGCCTGTGCAGGGATGGATGCTCATCCTGCCGGTTTCAATGCCTGTGATTATGCACCATCTTCTCCAACCTGGGTGAGAGTTACCTGCACCATGCAAGGCGTCCCTGCTGCCTCCTCTGATACTCCACCTAAGAGCATGTCTCCTACATCAAAGTGCAGAGCATTTTTGGGTGGGAAGCTGCATATGCAGCTGGTAGAGCAGCTCATCAGGGCGAAAATGCAGATCTCGACCGGGGCCAAACCCCTCACTCACAGCCAAGGTATGTTGTCATGGGAGCTGCTCACAAGGGTTTTCCCGTGCTGGAGCAGTGACTTCTCCCTCTCATCTGCCTGTGCCCTTCAGGGACAGTGGCAGGCTGTGGTGGGTTGGCCCTGGCTGGAGGCCAGATGCCTATCAAAGCTGCTGTATCCCTGCCCTCCTCAGCTAGACAGGAGAGAGAAGATATAATGAAAGACTCCTGGGTTGAGATAAGAGCAGGGCGAGATGACTCAGCAGTTACTGTCATGGGGAAACAGATGCAACTAGGAAAAAATGCATCTAATTTATTACCCAATCAAAACAGAGAACGGTAATGAGAAAGAAAACCAAATCTTAAAACATGTGCCCGCACCCCTCCCATTCTCCTGGGCTCATCTTTACTCCCTAACTCTCCCCCTCCTCCCTGCAAATGGCGGGCGGGGAATGGGGGGGTGGGGTCAGTTCATTACTTCTTGTCTCTGCTGCTCCTTCCTCCCCAGGGTGGGGACTCCTCACACTCTGCCCCTGCTGCAGTGTGAGGTCCCTCCCATGGGAGACAGTCTTCCGTGAACTTCTCTCCCAGTGGCTGCAGTTTTTCATGAACTGCTCCAGCATGGGTCCCTTTTATGGGGTGCAGACCTTCAGGAACAGACTGCTCCAGTGTGGTCCCTCACTGAGTCACAAGTCCCCCCAGAAAACCTGCTCCAGCCTCAGCTTCTCTCTCTGTGGGCTACAAGTCCTTCCAGGAACCTGCTCCAGGGGGCTTCCCATGTAGGTACAGCCTCCTTCAGGTGTCTCCACCTGTTCTGTCATGGAATCCTCTATGGGCTGCAAGGGGATAGCCTGCTTCACCATGTTCTTCTCCACAAGCTGCAGAGGAATCTCTGCTCTGGTGCCTGGAGCCCCTCCTCCCCCTCCTTCTGTACTGACCTTGGTGTCTGCAGAGTTTCTCACATCTTCTCACTTCTTTCTCTGGCGGCAAAAAGCTGCTGCTAGCATTTGGGTTTTTTCCTTCTTAACTGTGTTATTCCAGAGTTGTTACCATTGTTTTTGATGGGCTTGGCAACTCCATCTTGAAGCCAGTTGGTATTGGCTCTGGCAGATATGGGAGCACCT
Organism: Zapornia atra; assembly: GCA_013400835.1. NCBI lineage: Eukaryota > Metazoa > Chordata > Aves > Gruiformes > Rallidae > Zapornia > Zapornia atra. The sequence goes on along the minus strand of VZTU01014850.1, from coordinate 8,856 downwards.
TCTAGCAGCTGCTTACAGAAGCCATGCCTGCAGCGCCCCCCCGCCAAAACCTGGCCACGGAAACCCAAAACATGACCAAACGTTTTGATGATCTGGACTCCCATCAGCTTCAAACCCCCCAGGACTTGTAAACATTCCCCCTGCCCCTCCAGAATGGGCCCACCACTTGGTCAACCAAGTCAGGCCTGCAGAGGAACCCAATGCCCCCACGCAGCCAACACCAGGTTCTAGGCGTGCAGGGGACAGGTCGCAGCACCGCTGGCAGGCAGCCACGGGGGCAACACTGACACAGTTTGTGCGAGAGTGTAGACGTTTTATCTTTACTCTTCGAGGGTCTTAAAGCCTCAGGAGAACTGAGGAGGGGTTGGCTTGCAAACCCTAACAAGGGCACCAGACAGGTGAGAAGTGCCTTTCCCTGGGGTGGAGAGGTCAGAGCAGGCACAAGCTCAGGCCGACAGCGCGCACTTACCTGAACTGGCCTTTCTTCAGGACTCAGGGATTAACAATCCAGTTCTCATAAGAAGCATCGGGAAACCTATTACTTCCCCATAAATACTCAACAGCATTTTAGAGAGTTAACTTATTTTCCTCTCCTCCTGTTGTCTTCTGCAATTTGCATTATCAGTTGCTAAATATATTACAGCACGCTTTACCCCAACTCACCGCTTCAAAGACCTCCCTGTAGCAGTTTCATAATTCACTACTTGATCTTATAATTCCAGCACTTATTGTCAACCACAGGAATTTGATTTCAGCCCAAATCACCAGCCTTTTCAAAGTTAATATCCATTATTTTCCTCTGGTAGGGTTTCAGCCGCTCTGCAGCTGTAGAAAGAAAATACTTCACTCTAGCTGGAACAATTAGGTGGAGAACTGTGTAACAGAGACATCCCAATGCTGCCTGTTAATGTCTCCACTGGAGCTGAGGTCATGGGGAAAATACGAGTTTGCACTTTGCCAACCACCCATCTCTCATCTTAGGCACAATTCTTTTTCCACACAGACCCTTGAGCCAACAGGCCCGATCACTCTTGTAGCACATCTGGCATCATACCTCCAGGAACAAAGCACGCTGTGGATTTATAACACAGCAAGCCTCAAATGTGATGGCATGTACCACAGCACCAGCAACTGCCTTCTGTCACAAACAAGTCCACAGAGCCCCGGCACCTATGTGTACCTGCTAGTGCTGGGAAATCCCTGCTGTCTTGTCTTGTGCATAGAATCGTCGAGCTCCCTTCCTGCATTTTGCCCCTTTTTCAATACTTGTTGGGTATACATGAACCAAATGTGCTAGCCCCCAGCAGGCTTCTTGGAAAAAACAGCTGCTGAGGTCATCTTATGTTCTGAATAATATATATATTATCCATGTATGCATACATATATATACGGAATCTGGTCTTTGCTCCTCCAAGTAGGAAAGGCAAGCCTTTCTTTCTGCAGTGGCAATATTTTATGGTGCAAGCAGATCCTTGTCCTACCTCAGCCAAAGGATGAGGAAATGGCCTTTGCTCCTGGACTAGCCCACCCCAACCCGACAGTGCATCTGGCAAAGCCACAACTAACTCACCAGTGGTCAAACCCAGGCGTGCCACAGCAAGGGTACACACTCTTCTCACTAGTCACTGCTTTGAAGGGTGCTCAGCTATTTAACAAAGAAAGTAATAAAATAACTAAATATGAATTTAAATCAATATGAATTGAAATAAATCAGAGCTAGGAGGGGAGGAGTTCCTCCTGGGGCCAACACAGACACTCACAGTCCCACATGCTATGGTGCAAGGAAGCCTGCAGGAGTTGGGTATTGTGATACCTGGGCCTGCCCTGGGCTATCACAATTACAAATAAAAATGCTTTCTGAGCAAATACTTAGTTCTTGGGGAAAAAAAGTTGGTTTTCTTCTGAACATCTTAATGTTGCTGGGTAGCTCTTCATTTCTAGGCTGCCCAGAAAACTCCAAGAGGGCTCTTGTTTACTGTCCTCACAAATGTTTTCAGGATTTTTTCTTCAGTGAGATACAGGAGGATCTTCTCCTTGTGGGTCAGCAGGGTTTGCAACCCAGAGGGGCAGCATTAACAGCACAAGCCACCACCGCTTTGCTGAGAGGCTGCCAAGCCCAAGTGTCCCTTCACGCTTGTGCCAGGCTGCACTTTTCCCTTTCCAGCATCGGGTACTTCCAGCTGGGAAGGCTGTGACAGAGCCATCCAGCTGGGAAGGCTGTGACAGAGCCATCCAGCTGGGAAGGCTGTGACAGAGCCATCCAGCTGGGAAGGCTGTGACAGAGCCCCAGCAGACTCCACTGCAATGTTTAGTGCTGAATTCAAACTGCGCCTTCTGTGAGTTGTATCATTTTGCTGTTCACCCATCCACGTTGTTGGCCAGTCAATTCTCTTATTTCATGTGTGAAACCCAAGGTAAGAACCAGTGTGACAGATGGCTCACAGGTGAGTGCTAAGGAAAATAAAGAACCACAACTACATGTTTTAATACAACCTTGCATGACCCCTTCCCTCTCATACTGCGCTTCTCATCGCAACGTGCCTTCAACATCACAGAATCACAAGGTTGGAAAAGAACTTGAAGATCATCAAGTCCAACCAATCCCATCCTAAGCTAAACCATATCCCTGAGCACCTCATCTACCCTTTTTTTGAACACACCCAGGGAAGGTGACTCAGCCCCTCCCTGGGCAGCCTGTTCCAGGCCCTCACAACTCTGTCAGGGAAAATTCTGTTCTAATGTCTAATCTGCCCCTGCCCTGGCACAGCTTCTTGCCATTGCCCCTTGTCCCATCTCCTGTCCCCTGGCTGAAGAGACCATCACCCACCTCTCCACAACCTCCCTTCAGGTAGTTGTAGGTGGGGAGAAGGTCTCCCCTCAGCATCCTCTTCTCTACGCTAAACAGCCCCAGCTCCCTCAGCTGCTCCTCAGAGGATTTGCCCTCCAAAACACACTTAATTCCTTGTCTTAAACCCGCTCCAACAGTTCCCTTGGTAGGCTGGATAAAAGTCAGCTTTCTTCCATATGTCCCATCTAGATCCCTAATCATCTCCATTGTCTTTCTCTTGGCTTCCTTAACATTATCAGTATACAGCTTAAACAGGAATTGCCAGCTTCGGCATCAGCTTTAATAACAAGTGTTTAATAATTGCAGGTATAATTATTCATAACAGACAAAATTTGCTATTCACCACTAATTTCTTCAAATTACTGAAGGCGTAAAGCAAAATAGTCTAGTTAGAAAGGCATCAATTTTCAATCAAGTTCTGCTATTGTTACTTAATGAACAAAGTCTTCAACCCAGCATTCCAACAATGTTTCATTACAAGGTAAAAAGCCAGCCAACAGGATGCAGGGTTACATCAACAAGGGCATCACCAGCAGAGATAAAGAAGTCATTATCTCACTCTGCTCAGCACTTGTCAGGGCACACCTGGAATACTGTGCTCAGCTTTGGTCCCCGCTATACAACAAAGATGTGGACAGGCTGGAGAGGGTCCAGAGAACGGTCACCAGGATGGTTGAAGGACTGGGAAGCCTGCTGCTGAGAACTGGGGTGGCTCAGCCTTGGGAAAAGAAGGCTTAGGGGAGACCCTGGGGCCAGACTATTCTCCGTGGTGACCAGTAACAGGACATGGGGCAATGAGCACAAAGTGGATCAGAAGAAGTTCCATCTCAATATGAGGAAAAGCTTCTTCAACTCTGAGGGTGGAGGAGCACTAGAACAGGCTGCCCAGAGAGGTTGTGGAGTCTCCTTCTCTTCAAAACCCACCTGGATGCATTCCTGTGCAACCTGCTCTAGGTGATCCTGCTTTGCCTGGGTGTTTTGACCAGATGGTCTCCAGAGGTCCCTTCCAACCCCTTACAGTTCTGTGATTGTGAGACCTCATCACCATGTTCTAGCACTTTAAGATGGAGACTCCCTTTTTACATGGAGTCACATAGAAAAGACGAGGGGTAATGGATGTAACTTACTCCTGGGGAGACTCTGACTGGACACTAGAGGAAAATTTTTCATCGCAAGAACCATCAGCCATTGGAATAATCTCCCCAGGGAAGTGGTGGATGCCCCAACATCAGACACTTCTAAGATTTGGATGGATGGGGTGCTGGGTCATCTTCTCTAGACCATACAGAAAGGTTGGACCAGATGACCCTTGCTGTCCCTTCCAACCTGGTGTTCTGTGATAATAAAGCTAATGGTGGCTTACATGCACATACATTTCAGATTTTGATTACAAACATTAATCCCAGACCTGTATCAGGCTGCGTGTTCACACCAAAACAGTGTGGTACCAGCTGGCAGCATATTTCCCCACCTTATTTCACAGAATCACAGAATCTTAGGAGTTGGAAGGGACCTCAAGAGATCATCGGGTCCAACCCCCTGCCAAAGCAGCTCCCCAGCTCATATTGCACAGGTCGGCGTCCAGACGGGGCTGGAATCTCTCCAGAGATGGAGACTCCACACCCCCCTGGGCAGCCTGTCCCAGGGCTCTGGCACCCTCACTGGGGAAAAGTTCTTCTGCATGTTGGTGCGGAACTTCCTATGCTCCAGCTTACAGCCATTGCCCCTTGTCCTGTCCCCATAGAGCACTGAAAAGGGGCTGGCCAATTCCCCCTGCATCCCATGTCTAAGATACTTATAAACACTAATTAGGTCCCCCCCTAAGTCTTCTTTTTTCCAGGCTGAACAGACCCAGCTCACTCAGCCTTTCCTCATAGGGGAGATGTTCCAGACCCCTAATCAACTTTGTCGCCCTTCTCTGGACTCTCTCCAGGAGGTCCCTGTCTTTTTTATACCAGGGAGCCCAGAACTGGACACAGTACTCCAGGTGGGGCCTGACCAGGGCAGAGCAGAGGGGGAGTATTTGTATCTTAACTATAGGTTTTGATCATTCCCACAAGCAGAAAATGGGGAGACACAGCACAAAACCCCAAGGAAATAACTGGCACAAAACCAGGTCCCTTCACGCTATCACCTCCTCCTGGCCGTGAGGTCACTGCATCCAAGGGGACATTTCCCAAAGATTCCCCACTGGGACAAGCCCCTAACAGATATAAATCAATAATAAACCCAACAGAAAGCTACACAGCATGCAGGCAGCAATGCTGAAGTACAACAAGATTGTGCACAGCTTCATTTTCCATTTCTTTATATCAAACCCATCCTACCTCCTCTCTATTTCCAAGGAGCTGTGGTGCACCCAACACAACTCTTTCATTTGTCTCTGTACAAATACGTGTTGCTCTGCTCTGATCCCATGGACCCCCACTGCTGCCTGAGGGAGCGATGGGTCTGCACCAGATCCAGCAAACGAGGGGCCAGGCTTTCCCTTCAGCGTCCCCAAACACATGGCAAACAACAGCCCTGCTTTTCCAGGGCAGGAGGCGCCAAAAGGAAGGTTCTGCCTGACCTCATGCCTTGCGAGTTGCTTGATCCGCTCCCCACTCCCCCCCTCACACAATGCCTCTGGGGGACAATTTGCAGCTCCTGCTGTAGAAATTTGTGGAACTGGCTGACTGACTTTTGCTCATCAAATACTTATTATCAATAATAGATTATAATTATTTTATGAGCAAAAGTAAGATTATTATTAATAATAAGATCAATACTAGATCTATTTTTATATATACACAATATTATTATTAATAATTATAATACAAATTTGGTTTAGGGTCCAAGCACCTCTGGCTGGAAGTCTTCTTTCTTTGCCAGGGGTGGTGAGAGTCCCACAGCTGAGCAGTCCTGCTCTGGGTGCAATACTCTCAAGCACAAGAGGTAGGAGAAGGCTAAAAAGAATGAAAGCTGGATGGCAAACCTAATAAACTCTCTCTACTCAGAGAGCCCTCGGTATGACAAAAGCACTTCAAATACATTTTAGCCAGAAGTGTCAGAAAATCAAGCCTTTTGCAAGCGTTTCTTGTAATTAGCTCTTTGCAATTCATGAGGCCTGGCGCCCAGCAGACAGCTCTCTTCCCCAGAGGAGCCCTGGCTGCTCCCGCACCCCCACGCTCAGTTTGCTCAGCTCAGGGGTGCTAATGCTTCAATATGCAGCAGGCCTTTTCTTAGATGTTGAAAGACTTAAACAAATTATAACCGTCCTGTAATTTGGCAGGTTAGAAAAGCAGCTTTTAAAGAAGCCTTGTTAAATGAGTGACTGAAACCTTCACCCCAGGCTATTTTAAAAATTCATTTGTCTGCACTCCAGTGAGGAGGGAGGCACAAATCTATGCGTGATCCACGTCTCAAAATTTGATTGCTGAACTAGTTAGAAATAAGCTGCACTCATTGTGGTTATTAATAGATGATTTGGGGAAATGGGTGTCAGAACACTGGTCACTGCAATTGCCACAGCTTCATACCCCTTCCCCCACAGAGCAAGAATTGGAGTAAGATTCATGGAGGAATTTATGGCAAAGGAAAGAAGCCGTGGCACACCACCTCCTTGCAGCCTGATTTACACACACCCTTCCACTCCAATGTGTGCACTTTTAATCACGCTAATTTTAAAGTGCCCACTTGTCATGATGCTGCAAATCAAGATATGCAAAGAAAGCTACACAGGAGTTTGCATAAAAAACCACCATGCTGCTCCCTACTGCATCACACAGAGCCAGGAGGGACCTACGCCATGTGTCTCTGCCATGAGGAGCAGTGGGCACTCATGGAGCACAGCAACCACTTTGCCTCAGTTGAGATCTCTGCCATAGGGAGATTATTTAACCTGGCACCTTCAGATGCTCTGCAGGAACTGAGGGCACTGAGCCAGGGGTTGCTTCTGCTCTGCTGCCATGTGTGACACCGGGGTCTGGGAAAGGTCAGAGGGTGTCGGAGCAGAGATCGAAGGGATAATGCTTGCTAAAGGGTATTCCTGCTAGAGGAAGCAGAGCTCCTTTAACCTTCCCCAAAGCAGAATCCTTCACTAGATGCGAATGCATTTTGTGCACTTGCTGGGAAGCAAGTTTCCATATAAACACTTGAAATGCTTTTAAAATGGAGATCTGCAATTGCTTGTGCAGGCAGAGCTCTGAGACGATTAATCCTCTGATCTCGTTCCTCTAGATTAGATCAGACCTGCAACTTTCTGTGTCAGACTTTTAATGCTGACATTATGCATTTTGAGAAAGGAAACAAGTTGAGAAATAAGTAGTTCCCCATTCACATTTTCATTCCTAGCATATCTGCTTTTAACTGCCTTGCTTACAACTTCAAGCTAAGATCCAGTACAGAAAATAAAAATACACCAAGTCTGAATCTACGGTGTGTGGGCAGCAGAGCTGCTAATGGGAAGTAAAGCTTTCATGTTTACGTTGCTGGTATAATCAAGAGCTTTACTGAATGAAAGAGGCTGCAATTACTTGACATCTTTTTGAACTGGCCTTAGAGACCTCCATATCACTCCTAGCAAAACCATCACCAACGTCACATCAACAAAGTCACACATCACCAGTGTGAAAAAAGTCATATCACCTATATATTCACCCTGCAACACTGGAACAGGTGGGCAGGGAGAAACCTAATGAAATTCAACAAAAGCAAGTGTAGAGTCTGGCACCTGGGAAGGAATAACCACTTGAATCAGTACAGGCTGGGGGTGACCTGCTGGAGAAGAGCTCTGTGGAGAAGGACCTGGGGGTCCTGGTGGATGACAGGTTGGCCATGAGCCAGCAGTGTGCCCTGGGGGCTGAGAGAGACAATGGGATCCTGGGGGGCATCAGGAGGAGTGTGGCCAGCAGGTCACAGGAGGGGATCCTCCCCCTCTGCTCTGCCCTGGGCAGGCCCCACCTGGAGTGTTGTGTCCAGTGCTGGGCTCCCTGGGATAAAAAAGACAGGGATCTCCTGGAGAGAGTCCAGAGAAGGGCTACAAAGATGATGAAGGGCCNAATATCTGAAGGATGGGATGCAGGGGGAAATGGCCAGCCCCTTTTCAGTGTCTGTGGGGACAGGACAAGGGGCAATGGCTGCAAGATAGAGCATAGGAAGTTCCACAGCAACATGGGGAAGAACTTTTCCCCAGTGAGGGTGCCAGAGCCCTGGGACAGGCTGCCCAGGTGGGTGTGGAGTCTCCATCTCTGGAGAGATTCCAGCCCCGTCTGGACGCCGACCTGTGCAATATGAGCTGGGGAGCTGCTTTGGCAGGGGGGTTGGACCCCATGAGCTCTTGAGGTCCCTTCCAACCCCTGTGATTCTGTGATTCCTCTCTGAAGTGACATGTCAGGATAAAGAACCCATTAGACATCAAGACACAGCATCCTAACTCCCTTTGGTACAGGTGACAACCTTCTCTGGAAAGCCCCAGAGCAGACATTCTTATTCCTCTTGCCTTCCCAGAACCCTCAAAGAGAAGTTGTAGGAGGTCTTAAGATGTCAGGAAGAATACGAAGCACCCCTATGGCATCTCATTACTATCAGACCCTGAGTCAGCTGTAAAAACTATTATGAATTTGGTCTTCAGATGAAACAGAACACCTCACAACCAGCCAAGCAGGGTTTCACATCATCAGGCAGCAGAGAGATAAAGATGACATGAAATATTTGGAGGTTAAAACCTTCTCACAAGCCCAAAGGCTCAGTCACATGCCCTTGGCCTAAGGAAAAAAATGAGATTTAAACACAGGATTTGAAATCGGCCCATGCTGCCACCAAGTGTAGATTGGCCACACAAGGCAATTGCTGTGTGCTTCATCTTGCCAAAGCATCCAGTCTGACTCCCAATTTGAGGGTAGTTCTGCTGGATCTGGTATTTCAGCAGAAGATGACAAGGCTCAGCTCAGGCAGCAAGGAATCACCCATCGTAACAACCTGCGTGTCTGCACAGCCCTTGGCTTAAAAAAATGGATTGCTGGCTAACA
>VZTU01014848.1:40844-56803 GCA_013400835.1 Zapornia atra | reverse complement strand
CCCGTGACGGTGGGGACGCATCCAGCCCCAAAGCGAGGGTCCACAACCCATCCCAAACCCACACACCTGACCCCGCTGCCAACAGCCCCCCCGCTCCACCCCCACCCCTCTCCCCTAGCATGAGCAGCTTTTAGGGGCTCAGAAATCAATGCCCAACATTTCCAACCCTCCAGCTCGCCCCTTCCCCAACTGCCCTCCCCATCCCCCATCCCAAACCCCTTGTTCCCAGGATGGCGAGCGGCAGTGGGTGAGGTGGAGGGGAGCTGGCTCCCAGGGCGGGGGCAACCCCCAAACAGAGCACTCCCTGTTTGGCATCCCAGCCACCTCCCTCCTCAAGACTAAAAACAAACAGGTTTGTTACACCTTTTTTTGGCCTTTTTTTTTTTTTCTTTCTGCCCCGAAAGGTTTATTTTTTTAAGAGCTATTTATAGCGCGACCGGTTTGGAGAGGCTCAGGGAATGAGACCTGGAAAAAATAACTCGGAGGAACAGTACCCTGCAGAGGAACAAGACAGCTAAGCCTCGCCTGGGCACGAAACGCTTCGGGTGACAGAAGTGTCCTTGTTTTCCCGGCTGGGGATGCTGCCGTGGTGCTGCCAGGGCCTGGCTGTCTCTTACAGTCTTTGCTCTCATGTCCCTCTCCCCCAGGATGGGCTGTCGTGTTGGTGCAAGGAGCCACGCCAGTGGTGGGGACCTGGTGGCACTGTTGTCCCCAAGAACTCCTGGGTTTCGACCATTTGATGCAGTCCGGGGATTGGCGGGAGCAAGACCCCAGTTGGTTAATTGGGATGGTCTGGGCAATGCAGGCGGTCACGCTCGTCCCGTTGCTGGGGAGTCATCGTTCGCGCTTGAGGGGTCTGGTGCTTGAGGGCCCCTCGCCAGTGAGGGGCACTGGGTGCTTCTGGTGTCGGTACTTTTGGCTGTGCTGGGCGTCTCCGTCATGCTGCCGCCGCTGTTGTTTCCACCTTTCCTGCCCATTCTGTCCTCCTCCCTCCCCTGCCCACCCAGGCCGGTACCCGCAGCTGCCGGCGAGGAGCCACCGGTGCTGCTGGCACAGCACCGCTGGCACAGCACCCGGCACAGCACCCTGCAGCCCGTGGTAGGGTTTTAGCTCCATGCCCCCCGCCCCAGCCAAACGAGGGGATGCTGGGGGCAGAAGGGTAAAACACTCCAAAGCCCGTGATCCATTTGAGCGCTCCGGTGGCAAGGGTTTTATCAAGAGCTAATGACAGACTAGCGAGCCAATACTAATTATTATTAGCAAGCTAACGAGTGGCTAATAAGCGTGGACTCCACCAGTGCTGGGTGTGATCCCCATGCCCGGTTTTACCCCTCTGCCCTGCAGACCTTGCTGGGAGAAGCCAACATCCCCAGCTGACCTCCACTGGGAGCATCCCGGGAGCTTCCCAGGAGCATCCCAGGAGCACCTGGGAGCATCCCTGGAGCCTCCCAGGAGCATCCCTGAAGCGCCCCAGGAGCATCCCTGCATCCCCAGCCGCCATCCTGTCCCCTCACAGCCACAGCCTGTCCCAGCTTTTGGGGGTGGTGGGGCAGGGGCAGGTGCTGGGGGGCTCTGCGGAGGCGGCGTGGACGTGCTGGAAGAGCCCAAGGAGGAGGGAGTGCTCACCGCTGAGCGCGTGCTCTGTCATGCTCAGGCACAGGGACTCCAGCCTGTTGTTGATGTCAGGTTCAGTCACCGGCACCTGGAACTCTGCAGGGAGACAGGGATGGGACACCTCAGTCAGGGGATGTGATGGGGGGATCCTGCCCACCTGCCCCTCACCCTTGCCTGCACTGCAGCCGTCTGAGGTGGAAGGCATGGGGCAGGAACCCACCCAAAAGATGCTCCATAAGGATCTGACTGCGTGGCTGGACTCTGGCAGCACTTCACTTCCCAGCACGATCCCCTCCAGCAAGAGATGTCACCAAAACCAGCCATGGCTCATGTTTTTTATGGATGGGGGCGCAAATCTGGGGGGGCTCCACGGCATCACAGATAAAAATGAGGGGGTGGGGTGCCTACTAGAGGTGCTGGGGTGGAGCTGGGGCAAGAGGGGGACCCCTCCTGACCCTGGGAGGGTCAGCCCCTTGCACAGGCCCTGCAAAAATCCTTGACGTATGTACAGCGACGCATGTACAGCGACTCATGTACAGTGACACATGTACAGTGACACATGTAGTGACATATGTACAGCAATGCATGTACAGTGACATATATGCAGTGATGCATGTACAGTGGCACATGTACAGCATGTGAGTGGCGCTGGGGAGCAGCAGGCCCCGGAGGAGCCTGTGCAGGCAGGGTTAGTGCTTGGACAGGGGATGGCAGCACAGACCCATACAGGCGCGGACAAGGCGTCCGTGACCAGGTCGACTCCTGCTTGGTTGCCCACGGTCCCACTGCCACGTGTCCAGGGTGGGGAGGAGGGTTAAGCACAAAATAAGGAGCGGGATGAAGCCTGGTGTGCTGCAACGCGCCGACCTGATCCGTACAGCACTGAAATGCCCTTGCCTTTGTGGCAAAAAGCAGTGCTCACTACCCATGGCCAGCATCTCCTGCTCACCGCCAGCTTGCAGGGATGTGGAATAAGGGCTGGGAGGGTTGAGGTCATGGTTTTTGGCTCTCTAATCCTCCTATGCTAACCCCCAAAGAGAAACCTGTTTATTCTCCTTCAGCACCTGCCAAAATGTGCCCTTGTCCTGGTGTTTAATCAGTACCTGTGAATGGGTGCTGCTCTGGCCACACAGGACATGTGCTGCCTGAATGATGCACATGGGATGGGATGGGATGGGATGGGATGGGATGGGAGGGCAGCTGCCAAGCTGAAACCACGGCAGAAGCTTATGGATGAGGTTTAGTTTACTGGGCAGGGTGTGTGTGTAACTCCCCATCCCGTGGGATAAATTGTTATGGTGTGTTGATAAGGCTTAAAGGCAAGGAAGGGATAAGGAGGGAAACAGGCAGGAGGTCCTCACGGGATGGATGTTCCAGGTTTGGCCGGAACCCCGGTCAATCTGAGGATGCTCTTATATATGGGAGCATTTTCCCAGTGTTTGGGAAGGGAACATTGCCACATGTGTCCTAAGGAGAATCGCCCTTGAGCATGTGATGGCTGGTACCCCCACACTGGGTCTCTGCATCCGCATGTGAGCGAAGAAAGGGGATGGAGAAGCGACCACCTTCCCTGCCTGGCACAAAACCTCATCAGCACCCTCATATACAGGGCCAGGGTGGTATGAACAGGGTCAAAAATCCCTCTGGTGATGTCTCTGGTTCAATTGACCCAGTAATCCAACCGGTGGGAAAGACACCCCAGTTCTGTGAGCATGGCTACAAGCGTGCAAGGACGTGCTGTGCCGGCACGGGTGATGTGCCGGTGGCGAAGCTGACTGGCACAGCTCCTTTCATACTGCCTCCCCTCGTCTTGTTGGGCTGTGGGTAAGCAAAATAGCCAATGTCTGCTTCCTACCTGGCTGCTGAAACATCAGCATGGTCTGCGGGGAGGTGTGGACGGGCAGCGAGCGCGTCCTTTGCACCGAGCTGTGGCTCCGGCTGGGCATGCTGTTGCTGCCCCCGGGGTTGGCAAACCAGAGGTTCTGAGGGAAGCAAGCAAAAAAAAGGGTGCAAGATGTAAAACAGAGGCCTTTTTGTACATTTATAACCCCCATGGGTTCATCTCTTGCCACTCCACCTCTCGGTTTGCCCCCCTGCCTCCCACCGGTCCCACTTCTGCATCCCACAGCGCAGAGGAGAATGCAACCTGGCCTGCAAGCTGCTCTCGCTTGCTTGAAAGGGGGGAAATGGGAATTCCAGACAAACTGGAGGAGGAAAAGCAAAGGAATCAATCAGAGGAAGCTTGTAGGGGAGGCAGGGAAAAGCTGGAGATGCCACAAGCGCTGACTGACCTGTCTGCCTTGCTTGAGGATGGCGGGGCTGGCAGCGGGGCTGCGCTGGGGGGTGCCCAGCAGCCCACTGGGACCCAGCAGCCCCAGCCGGGCGGTGGGGAGGTTGCGGGAGGGGATCTGGAACTGGCGGGGGTTTCGCCGGCCCAGTCCGGCCCCTGCAGATCCGGCTGTCGGTAAGGAGTTGGACTGGCCAAAACCTCGGCTGCAGAGAGAGAAAGTGCTGAGGGTGAGAAATGGGTTCCAGAGAGGGGTGAGCAGCTGGGGGGGGGTGCTGGGACCAACAGAGTCACAGAATCAAACGGTTGGAAAAGACCTTTAAGATCATCAAGTCCAACCGTCCCTGTCCTGTGCTAAACCAGATCCCTGAGCACCTCATCTTCCCTCTGTTAAACACACCCAGGAGTGGGGACTCAGCTCCCTCCCTGGGCAGCCTGGGCCAGGCCCTGACAACTCTTTCAGGGAAGAACTTTTCCCTCCCAGCTGAGCTGACCCTGCCCTGGCACAGCTTGAGCCCATTGCCCCTTGTCCCATCTCCTGTCCCCTGGCTGAAGAGACCATCGCCCACCTCTCTGCACCCTCCTGTCAGGTCAGTGGAGGTGGGGAGAAGGTCTCCCCTCAGTCTCCTCTTCTCCAGGAAAAGCCAAAACAGCCAAACATCCCAAGGGTGTCCCTGTGTTGCTCCCAATTGCTGGACTGACACTCAAAACCCCAAGCCCTAGACCGATGCTCTCCACTCCTGCCAAAGGGGGCTGTTCTTCAGTGTAAGCTAAAGTAATGGGGGGAATTCCCTGGGCACCCGACTTCCTGGGTTTTGACTTAAATTCTTCATGCTTTTGAGCTGTATGAAAGAGATCTCTTGTGTGTGGAGACTCTAGTGGCTGATAAAGGTTCAGCTCACACAGTTGGGTTTTCGCTACTGGGAACACTTGAAGGTTGATCCTTCTGCCCTTCCAGGAGGTTCATTTTTACCAACACACTCCTCTCTGAGGCTTCTCAGGGTCTGTAAAACCTAGTTCAAATGACCTGACAGGATTTCCTAGGGAGGGGCTGAGCGAAAGGCACCTTCGTGCACACAGGGCTCTGCACCTGCTGCCGTCTCTGCACCACAAACCTTCCTCCACCTCCCTGTAATCACAGCAAAACCATCTGGACCTGAGACCATGTGGTCACAGATGTCCTGAGACATCAATCTCAGGTCACGAAATCATCTCTACTCCTCCTTGGGGAGGGTAGCACACATGGCCATCCCCTCCCCACCTGGGTTTTCCCACTTAAAACCAGAGGAAGGACACAAAAGTAATCAGACAGGCCTTGGAAAGACATGCAGTGCCTGTCTCCTCACCGTGTGATGCCAGCTTGGTGTCTCTGCCCCAACACCTGTATGGCGTTTAAGCATGGCTGAGGCCAGAGGCTCTCTGCAGACATCAACATGCTGGGATCCCAGAACTGGATTAATTCACTAGGCAGAAGTATGATGGGGTTTCTTTCAACCTCATCCAAAACCAGCTCTTGTTGTTTAATCCCCAGGAGAAAAGCAGGCCTGGCCACCTGCACCTTCCTCGCCTGCAGCTTCCCAGGAGCAGAAAAGGAGCAAAACCACCCAAAAGCAGCAAAGGAACTGGAGAACATCCAGTACAGACCCGGGAAAGGGACTGGGATCATCTCAAGCCAGCGACTCTACCCTGAGTTTGGGGCCAGCCTGGATGCGCATCTGAACTGCTGCACCCATGACAGCCCAAACAGGTCCAGCCCAAACCTTCACCCTCAGCTATTCTGCTCCTGATGCTGCCATGAGCATCAAAGCAGCTTGTTTTTACTATTCCAAACCAGTTTGTTTCATGGCACTGGGGAACACCCTGGTTCTGCTCTTGTTCCTTCTGAACTTCCACCTCAGCTGCCTGGATGCTCACAGTTACCCGAGTACCCCTTTCGTTTGGAATCCGACACCCCATCCCCAAGCTTTGCACAAGCCTGCAACAAAACTGACTGAACATACCAAACCAAAAGGCTGATGCTGTCATTAAACCTGACCTAAAAATAGCTGTTCTTGCCAGAAAACTCTCTAGGATCACCCAAAATCCAGCATCACCCCGGTAGCAAGCAAACATGGTGTTCACAACACAGACCTGCCCAGCTTTCCGACGCCGGCCCCCCCCCAGCTCTGCACCCTCTGTAAGCTCCTTTGACAGCTTTTTGGTGGAACTCCAGCACTGATGTAATTCACAAAGGGCAGTGGGAAGGGCAGGGCCGGCCACCCCGCGCTGGGGATACGCTGCACAGCTGGGAAGTGCTGGGTTGGGAGCCAGGAAGACGCGGTGGGAATCAGTGGGGGCAGGCGCCGACCACACACACAAGCAAACTTACTGCTCTGGGGTTTTACTACTGAGCTTTTCCAACCCTCCTCCCTCCCAAAATTCAGCTGTGAACCTGGCAGGATCCACCCTTCCCTGTTGGGAGACATTGGTCCCACTCAAGATGCTCTTGCCGGTCCTCTGGCTCCCATATCCATCCCAAAATCCCACGTACCTCCTCTGCTGCCGATAGCCCGACAGCTCCAGGAGGGATTTCCGAGGGAAAGACCGAAAGAGTTTCTGCACCTGCTGTTTCCATGACAGCAGCCGCTTCTTCTGGATCTCTGTAAACGCCTGCCCCCCCCCAAACAAAGAGAGAAAAGTGAAACTATTTTTCTGGACAAAGTGACTGGGGATGGATACGTGTGAGTGTGTGTGAAGAAAAGCAGCTGGAGTGGGCGGTGGCGTGAGTTGAACCCCACTGACAAATCCAGAGGGAAACCCTGGTCCCTCTCAAAGATTTACTCATCTCCAGTGGAGAAAATGCTCTGGCAGCAGCTCCTGTGCCCCAGAGCGATGGGTTGGCTCTGCTCCAGAGGCTGCTCCCCATGCTGGGCACAGCAGGGTTTCCCCAAAGCCTTCTCGCTGCTCATCCTGGCCCCCAGACCCATTGCCTGTCCCCCTGAGCCCCATCACGTGCTGCCAGGGGTAAGCTCACCTCCCCATGGGGTCTGAGGGCTGGTGACTTTTGTCACCTGGACACGGCTGGAAAAAACACTGCCAGCCATGGGAAGAAACAAGGATTTGGGAAGGAGAGCTGCTCTGTGGAATCCCGCATGGAATCCTCCTTCTCAGAGCTCCCGGCATCTCCAGCCTCTGTGGGACAGCACCCTGGGTGAGCCCTGCCACGCGCCCGTGCTCCCTGCAAAGGTCACCCAGGCAGGGGACAGACCTCCCCCCAGACCCCTAGTGTGGGTCACGGGGACGCCCACGTGCCCACCACAGCTAACTTTAGACACCCAATGTCTCGGTGCTGGCGACAGAGAGGAGCGGATGTCTCCAGAGGATGATTTGGAGACTAAATTAGTGTCTGACTTGATTGCTCCAAACCACCCTCTGGAGCAGCCGTGCTCTCAAAGCACTGATTACCCCAGAGCCGAGGCAGACAGCGGTCCTGGGACACAGGCTGGCATTGGTGGGGTGACACTATGTCACCACATCCATCCTGGGTGCTCCAAGAAAAGGAACCTCTGCAGTTCCATGTCCTCCTGGCCTGGCTCTCCAGCCAAGATCCCCACCCTGATCAACAGAGGTGTCCAGGGCTTCAAATACACTGAAGCACTCGTGTTTTGCCCAGTACCCAACTTCTTCACCCTGATTCAAGACCCCACTGCACTTGGCCCTGCAGAGATGCACAGACCGAACCTCTGCACATGCATGGCACCGGCGCTGGTGCCAGCTGCATGCCAAGGGGCTCTGAGCATCCTCTCTCCTCTTCCACACGGCACTCAGCACATCCCGGGGTCTGCAGCACCCCCAGCCGCCTCCAGAGGAGATTTTCTCTGCTTTGACAGAGTATATTTTTGTGGACAAATAACCAAGGAACGTTCAAAGCCTGTGGCTCCTATGAGAGGGTGTGCAACCTTCCCCTGATCCCCTATGGGCAGGCGATGAGAAACAGCTTGTTCTTCCAGGTGCAGCCAGCATGGGTACAAAATGCTGCAGGATACCAGGGATGCCAACCATCCCTCTGTGCCGCCGGGCAGGAGCCCCACAGCATGTCCTTGGCCATCCCAAACCATCACCTGACAAAGGCAGATCTACCAGGAGCAGAAACAGATCCACCCCCACCTCCTCTGCATCCAAAAATCCCCACCACATGGGATGCAAAAAACAAGGGGCAGCAAGGCCAAGGGATCGTTGGGTCTGTCTGATATAAACCCCCTGTATGTTCATCCAGCTGCTGATCCTGTTGTCAGGAGCCAGATGAATTTCCCAGCTCCAGGTCTTGGCAGTGAAGCGAGCGCGGGGGAGAAGCGGCATTTCCACATGCCGCGTCGGAGCGACCGCCTGCTCCAGCCCTGTTCTGTCCCGAATTACTATTAATACCCCTCCCAAAAACAGTTGTGTTAGAAACCCAAAAGGTTTATATCAACAGACACTTTGGAAACAGTCTCTAAGTGATGAGAACAACAGTTTCAGATGATCGGTCGCGACTCACCTCGTGGATTAGACATTTGTCTATGAGCTGTAAATAGGAACTTATATTCTCTTCGTCGGGTCGGGAAACTAAAAGTTGTGTGCATACTGGAAAAAAAAAGAGAAGAGAAGAGAAATGGGGATGGGAACACCAAGCTGGGCTCTGGGGGTGTCCAATGAGCACCTTCAAGGTCCTGTTTCGCTTGTCCCATGGGTGAGTCTTCCCATCAGCAAGAAAAAAAAGGCCCTTCCCCAATTCCTGCCATGCTGTCCAATATTTAGGGCCAGATTTTGTTCTCTGTTATGGTGGTGTAAATCCAGAGTAACACCATTGGAGTCACCAAAATTAGACCTGAGCAAAGTGGGGGTGCAGGATTCTTCCCTTTTCCTAGGCAAGAGCTGGTGCTGGGAGAGCTCCTGCTCCTGCGGCCAAAATTTCCCTTCCCTGCTGCAACCGGCTTCCCACTAATCCCAGTGGGTTTTAACCTCTTTCAGGATAAATGCTGTTTAAAAACAAGTGGAAATAAGCTCACAGAGAAATGAGTGTCTCCTCACAGCCCCCAGGCAGGGATGTCTTGTAGTCCAGGAGGACACCTTGTGCAGGCAAGGCTCGTGTCCTACGTACAGCTTCGTGCCTGACGGACGCATTGCCACGGACTGAATTCATCAGCAGGTTTAAAACAGAACCACAAACCCTCTGCCTGTCTGTGCAGCTGGTCAAGAAATTTTCCACCAAGTTTTTATACAGAAAACACCCTTTTTTTTTTGGTGGAGGGGGGCAGAAAAGGTCTGAAATTGGGACAGAGCTGATACTTCTTCATGGCATCCAAACAAGTTTCTGCTCCTGGTCTCCTGTGTGAGCCTGGGGATGAGACTTCTATCCCCTCCTCCCCAGGGAGATTCCCCCTCCATGCAGCCAGCACAGGCACCCCAGATGCCCCGACACACCCAAGCCCCGATGTGCCCTGTGTATGGCACAGGAGGTTGGTCCCAACCTCACACCGCTCCTCCCAGGGCATTAATCCTGATGCAAAGCTGTGTACCCCACACCAGGCATCCAATGGCACCTGGGTACTTTGGGTGTCCCCCATCTACATCGGGGCTTACAAAGAGGGTTGGACACAGCTGATTTGTGCTCGGGATGGCTCATGTCCAGCCCATGCTCCATAGAATCATAGAATCACAGACTGGTCTGGGTTGGAAGGGACCCCAAGGATCATACAGTTCCATCCCCCCTGCCACAGGCAGGGCCACCAGCCTCCAGGCCTGGAGCTACACAAGGTTGCCCAGGGCCCCATCCAACCTGGCCTTGAACACCCCCAGGGACAGGGCACCCTCCACCTCTCTGGGCTGCCCGTTCCAGCCCCTCACCACTCTCTCTGGAAAGAACTTCCCCCTGATATCTAAGCTAAGCCTTCCCTCCTTCAGCTTCACTCCACCCCCATTGTCCTGCCATTGTTGCCCTTTTGTTCCCCTCCTGTTTCTCTGCTCCCTTCAGGGACTGGCAGGCTGCAATGAGGTCCCCCCGCAGCCTTCTCTTCTCCAGGCTGAACAAGCCCAGCTCCCTCAGCCTCTCTCTGTAGGGGAGCTGCTCCAGTCCTCTGATCATCTTTGTGGCCTCCTCTGAACCCTCTCCAACAGTCCCAAATTTTTCTTGTATTGGGGGCCTAAGATCTGGACACAAGACTCCACCTAGGGCCTCCAGAGGAGAGAGGGACAGTCCTTTCCCTGCCCCTGCTGGCCACCCCATCTCTACCCTCTCAAGCAGATCAAGTCCAAGGGATGCTGCTGAAAACACCTCTGGACCAGCGGGATGCCCACAGGGCTCTGAACGGGGAGGAGGAGGATGCTATCACCCTTGACCTGCGGCAGGCAGCTTGTCCCATCCCTCCCCATCCCCAAAACCCTTGCCCGCTTCCCCACCCAAGCTCTCACCTCTTACCACACCACGATGGGGCCTCAACAAACCATCACCCCCACCCAGACTGCGGCTGGCAGGGGGTACAGGGAAAACTGCTGCCAGTGCACCCTGCCCCGAAGGAGCTCTGCCTCATGAGGACACCAATAACACCCAACAGCCTCTTACCTTTCCCCATCACTCTGGTGAACTGTCCAGGCAGGTCACCTTCGGGCAAAGGGGCCCCCCCTGATTCACCCTCACATCCCGGCAAGTGGTGCTGCTGCATCGCCCCCGCGGCAGAGTCCTTGCAGTCTGAGCCCTGGCTGTCTGAGCCGATCAGGGACGGGGGGTGATGTGGGTCCGCATCCCGGCTGTGCTGCTCCTCCGTGCTCGAGTTTTGGGAAGAGTAGGCTTTGATAGGGGTGAGGATCATTTGGTGTAGTTCCTGCAGCGGGACACGCAAGTTGCCACCTTCCAGGATGTCCTGTGGATTCAAGTGGAGAGAAGAGGGTTTGTCTCTGCAGGGACAACAGGACATCTGCTACGAACCAGATCCCCCCCCCAAAATCCCCACCTCACTCCTGCTCCAGAACCCTGTTGAGTCCATACTCGACAGCCGTGATTCATTCACTGGGTCTTTAGCTTAGACCAGGGAAGAGTGGAGCTCCTGTAGTGATTGTCCATGGATATGTTTGGACCTGAAGGCCCGGAGATAAATACACCCTGCCAATCACCAGGACCCCAAACCAGCAACAATCCAGCTTCAGCGTTTCCAGATTCCCACCAGTTAGACGGCAACGTGGCTGAGCCTGTGAGCTTTCAACACCCAGACCAGCAGGTACCTTGCTCCTTCCCCAGAGATCCCATAACTGTGTCATTTCAGCCCTATTTCAATTCCATGTTTTAATGTGGGCTTGGTCCCAGTTTCCAGCAGTGCCTCCAAGCCTGGATCTCCATTAACTGCTCTGCTCTCAGGAGACTGTGATGGCATCCTTACACCTTGAGACCACTAGCATAAAATCCAGGATTTTTTGGTCTACAGGAGGTAGCAAAAATATTCCCATAGGAGCTCCTGGGAGAGGTCCACCTGGGAGGGAGACGGTGTGGGTACACTCCCAGCCTTGCTCCCAGTTATGAGCATGGCTCATCCCTTTCTCCTCCCACACAGAAAAGCCAATGGGAAATCACTGTGGTTTATTTTTCATGTAGCCTGGACCAGAACAGCTCAATCACAGGCTCCTTCATGGTCTGGCTCATGGGGACACTGCTTGGAAAGAGGGATTTTTTGGGGTGAGTCCTTCCTGCACCTCAGGAAGAGACACAAAGTGGGTGCACAGGCTGTGAGTGAGCGAGCTGAAGTCCCAAAATGGTTGTTCACCCTAATTCCTGCTGCACCCCTCAGCTTGCTCTCGGGTGTCTTATCTCTGCTTCTCTCAAAGACCTGGTGTCAGTCTGCTGGGCATGATTTTTTGGGGAAAAACCCCAAACCCCAATCCCACTCTGCTAACTGGCTCTTTTCAAGAAAGCAGCAACCTTCTGCAGTGAGACGCTGCCCCCCCCAAAAGAAATCAAGCATCCTGTCTCACACATGCTCTTGTTTAGCCAAAAATTAAAATAAAACAAAATTGGATGGGAAGCCTGGAAAACCAGAGACGTCTCTTTCCAAGTAAAGCAGCTCACAGGTAGCTCCGAGCTGCAGTGAAGTGGGATGTGATCCCACAGCCCAAATCCATCCCACAAGTGCTCAAAAGCATCCCCCTATTTCACAGCCCTCCCAAACCATTCCATCTGACAGTTGGGGGATACCAGATTTCAATACCCCAGTGGAGAAGCAGGGGAAGAGGCCGTGCAATCACCTGGAAAAGGGATTGCTGAAAAAAGCTCCATCGCTGAATGGGTATTTCTCTTGGGTTTAATAGTTGTCTCTTGGATTTAATAATTAATGTCTCCTGGATTTAATAGTATAAGAGCCAGCCTCTTTTCAATGGTCTGCGGGGACAGGACAAGGGGCGATGGCCTCCAGTTGGAGCACAGGGAGTTCTTCAGCAATCTGGGGAAGAACTTCTTTCCAGTGAGGGTGAGGGAGCCCTGGGACAGGCTGCCCAGGGGGTGTGGAGTCTCCTTCCCTGGAGAGATTCCAGCACTGTCTGGACACCAACCTGTGTGACCTGTCCAACCTGTGTGACCCTGCTTTGGCAGGGGGGTTGGACCTGATGATCTCTGGAGGTCCCTTCCAACCCCTACAGCTCTGTGATTAATATACAGAGGTGAACGCAGATTTCCTGGCTCCCACCACACTCTGTGTATGCTCCCGTAGTACAGACAGGGAAGTGGGGAGCTAAGGAAAACGCTGATAAATAGCAGCTCAGCACCCAAGTATTAAAAGCCCCCAGTGGGAGACTCTGCCAGCTGCTGTCCTGAAGATGGGCGAATTAAATATACTATAATATTGCGATAATAAGTAGCGAGGTGTTGGGTGAGCTGCTCCCAGTTGGTCTGGGGTGCTTGTGCTTCTCTGACCGTCGTTTTAGCAGAGCTTAAGATTTTGTTGAAGGGACAAAGGAGGTTCTATTTCTTCTTCCTTGGAAATTCAAGCTGTTGTTCAGGCACTGATGTGGGTGTCTTGTTTTTTTACCCTGGGGATAGATTGTCCATGCAATGCTCCTGAAAAGCACAGTGGCCCTTGACTTGTTGGACACCAAAAAATCCCATTGCTTTTTGGGGATGGAGAGGTAGGGACAGGGCTGAAGGTTCCCTGTGAGGACTGCTGTGCATGGAGGGCTCTCTTGAGAGGGATGGTGGCATCGAGACAGGACAGTTAACTAAGTGGCTAAGGGATAACCAGGGGTTAAAGCCTTCTCCCAGCTGGTTCTCCAGAGGGAGAGAGGACCACGGCAACTGGTGCATCTAGAGCTGGTCCTGCACCATGGTTCAGCAGATGGGTGCCCACCTTCCCATCAGTGTCACTGGGATGGTGGCCTCCATCACCTGGAGCTCAAGTGCTTCCCAGCACCTTGGAGCTTGTACCAGCGCTACAGGACCCACTCTGCAAAATGCAATCTCAGATAAAACCTGCATCTGGTACAGAGTGTTTCAGGCATCATTCAGACACGACCAAGCCAGCAACAGGTTTCTCTGCAAACCATCCCACCAACGCACGTGACCACAGAGCACTTCACCCCAGAATTAATTCCCAGCTCCTTGTAACAGAAGAAGTACAGAAGGGGGCTGTGATTACTTACCCTCTCTAAAGACTTGAGCAGGTTTTGTCTTTCTTTTAGCTTTTGGATGCTGATGACTATTTTGTGTCTTGCACCTTTGGTAACGTTCTGCGAAAACAGCACAAAAACCCAGAGTGAACATTTCTATGGGACAACCAGGACAAGCCAAACCCTCCCTCCCCTAAAAGAAAAGGGCTGCTATAAATCCATCACATTTCTGAGTTTGGAGATTAGTGGGGGGCACAGAAAATCCCCTAGAGACCTGCTGAAGGCAGAGATTTGCAACTCATCT
Source organism: Zapornia atra (assembly GCA_013400835.1). Classification (NCBI taxonomy): domain Eukaryota; kingdom Metazoa; phylum Chordata; class Aves; order Gruiformes; family Rallidae; genus Zapornia; species Zapornia atra. Next base: position 42,995 of record VZTU01014848.1, on the reverse strand, counting down.
GTCTCTCCCCAACACATCTCACACAGTGAAAGCCAAGGTGCTGCCTGGCCCTCTTTATCCCGAGGGTAGCGCAGAGGGGAAGGAGGAATTGGGGACATTTTTCAGAGGATTACAAGCCAATTGGCCACCAAAAGACCAGTGTCCTTAAAGGAGTTGGGTACTGTGGACTGGAGCCCTGGAAACCCTGAACTTTATTCCCCCTGGAAAAAGCCCCAAGTGCAGCTCCCAGTGATGGGACTTTCATGCTGGGACTCCAGTACGAAAACTAGGAAAAGGCTTTTATCAGGTGCAACGTGGTTTTTGAACTCCCCAAGACTCAATTTTCCTTTCCCTGCTTGCTTTCCAACCACCTGTGGGCAAAACAGTGGAGGAGTCTCATCTACCAACTGCACCAGAATCGGGACTGTGGCTGATCCCTTCACGACCGACGCGCGACGTACTTGTGCCTCGAGCTGGCATTCGGTGAGGGCCATCATCTCCTCGTACGTCATCTGTGAGAAGAGGGCGGCGTACTTGTGCAGCCGGAGGCTCTTCAGCCAGGCTGGGACATCTGCAGCACAAAGGTAAGGAGATGAGAGCTCTTGAGGAGCTCATGACATCGTTTAACCACGTGCGACAGCATCAACAGCAACACAAGGAGGTGATCAGGTGCCATCCACCATCCCACCAGCGCTGCAGACACCTTACTGAACTTCACAGACTTTTTGGAGGACACAGTGCTATGGGTACAGATGGCAGGAGAAACCAGCCCCTGGACAAGGACACAGTGCTATGGGTACAGATGGCAGGAGAAACCAGCCCCTGGATGAGGACACGGTGCTATGGGTACAGATGGCAGGAGAAACCAGCCCCTGGATGAGGAGACGGTGCTATAGGTACAGATGGCAGAAGAAACCAGCCCCTGGATGAGGAGACGGTGCTATAGGTACAGATGGCAGGAGAAACCAGCCCCTGGATGAGGACACGGTGCTATAGGTACAGATGGCAGGAGAAACCAGCCCCTGGATGAGGACATAGTGCTATGGCTATGGATGGCAGGAGGAACCAGCCCCTGGATGAGGACACATCCTCAGAGGTTGGGTTTCTGCAGCTGAGATGCCAGGAACTGTCCCACAGGGAGCTGATGTCATGCCACTGCCTGGGCAAGCTCCTTGCTGCCCGTTTCCTGGGAACATGGGAACCACTGAAGCTGTTGTTGAGCTCAGGATGAGTGAATGGCTGTTACGCAGACGGTGGACAGTGATTTGTGGTGTGAAGGAAGAGGGTATGTGTGGAAAATTTAAATGGCCACTCGAAGAGAAATAGAGAAAGAATTGTTTTGAGCATGGAAAACCAATGCACCATCCAAGATGGTCTCACAACCCATTTCAGAAGGGTGACTTGGGACCTCAAAATACACCAATTCAAATGACTTCTTCCTTCCCACTCATTATCTGCAGTGTAGGACCTCTGTGCTGGGCTGGCTGGGTGCCCCAAAATACTGTTATCCTCCTGACATCAATGTGGTTTCATGGGGAAGGAGCTGAGAGGGGGAATCCTTCCTCCACAACATGTGAAACCTCACAATGGGGTGTCCTCCACAGAGAAGATAATGGTAATGAGCCTTCCCTGCTTCAGCCTGCTCAGAAGCTACTCGAGATTTTGCACGTTTGTGGCAACCATGGTGGCACCCCACAAGGGAGCAGGGGAACCCTCCATATGTCTGTGCTGCAGCACATCACTGTGCCTGTGATGACGCTTTTGCTTTGCATCCCAAAGGCTTCAAGTGCTTTGCCAAATCGGGACCTGCTTTATTTAGCACCTACAGCCTGACAATAGCTCAGGTGTCCCGCTCCCAGGAACACCCTTGTCCAGAGCAATGCCCTTGCCTGTTAGTCCTTGTGCCCTTCCCCACCAGCGAGACACCCGGGAGCCCCGTCTCATTCCACACTGGGTGCAGCAACAGTGAAAACCCATTTTTTCACAGAATCCTGGAACATTAGGAGTTGGAAGGTACCTCAAATGATCATCTAGTCCAACCCCCCTGCCAGAGCAGGATCACCCAGACTAAATCACACAGGAACACATCCAGGCAGAGTTTGAATGTCTCCAGAGAAGGAGACTCTACAACCTCTCTGGGCAGCCTGTCCCAGGGCTCTGTCACCCTCACAG
>VZTU01014848.1:0-40671 GCA_013400835.1 Zapornia atra | reverse complement strand
GGAGAAGGACCTCTCTTGACCTACCAACCACCCCGCTTCTAACACACCCCAGGATGCCATCGGCCTTCTTAGCCACGAGGCCACATTGCTGGTCATGGCCATCCTGCTGTCCCGTAGGACCCCCAGGTCCCTCTCCCCTACACTACTCTCCAACAGCCCAGCCTCCAGCCTATACTGGTCCCTGAGGTTCTTCTTCCCCAGATGCCAGACCCTACACTTGCCCTTGTTCAATATCATTAAATTTCTCCCTGCCCAGCTCTCTAGCCCCAAACCAGCACAAAACCCCACACCTTCAATGGAGAGAGCAGGTGGGAGCTTGGAAAATGTCCCTTTGGGGGCTAAAAATAAACTAACAGCAACATCTCCCCTCTCTTTAATCATTTGTACATCAGTGTAAGGGGTACATCTCATTTGGGTGGTAGACCCCACGTGCCACGGCAGGCAGGAGAGCCCCAGGGGAAGGAGCAATGGTTGGTACATCTGTGCCCATGGGGTACCTCTGCCCAACGTTCCTGCTGAGGGGAGAGGAGGAATGGGGACTTGTACTGGTTTTGGGAGGGATATCTACCCACTATGTGCTTCTGCTGCTGGGCAGGGGGTGCTGAGCGTGCTGGTGCTTTGCTCACCATCCCTGACCACTGAGGTCAGCATGAGGACACAGCCACGGCCAATAACCTTCACTAACACACCCAAGCTCAAAGGCCTTCTAGGCTGACCTGACTGCAAAGTGTGAGGCTAGACTTGCTTTGGGAAGGGATGGGACGATGCAAGAAGGACAGTCCCACTGCTGGGACATCCTGCAGTGGGGGTGGTCTCTGTCCAGGAAGCTCCACCAGAAGCAAGCCAAGGATCAGCACACACCTCTTCCCCACCAACACCTGGTTGCTGGAGGAGACAAGGCCAGAGGGACTACTGGCTTGGTCCCCTAAGGCAGTTCTGACATATGCCAGAAGTCTCCTACTGCCTGGGCTGACCCCAAACCCCACTCACCCACTCACCCACCAGCCCCAAAGGGTTTTGCTCACGCTATGCTCCTGGTCCTCTGACACCCATCCGAATTTGCGTTTCAAAGAAATTCCTCAGGTGCTGTGCAGAAGGAGATCAACCCCACACCAGCCATGGGGGTTGCAAAGCAGTTACAGAGCCAGGCAGGCTGAACTCTGCCCTTTTCTCAAAGTGCCAACATGCAACACTCCTAAAACCAGCAACCAGAGGCCTCTTAAACCCACCTTCTGTTTAAAGCCACTAAAAGCGATTAGCAGAAAGCCCTCGCCCTCTGTTTCCAGCACAGGACTGCCAGGCATGAATCTCACCTTGATTTCAACACAAAACCACATCATGTTAGTTGATGACATATTAAAAGTCTACCTGATCCCATGTTCCCTGGGGACATCTGTCCCTGGCGTACATCTGCGCCAATGGCAAGGCCCACAGAGATACTTTCAGAAGAGAGATGCAACCTCATACAGGCATTTAACCCTGCAGCAAGCCTATCTCCAACCCTTGCAGAGGGTCAGAGCGAAGAAGCAGGTCTTCCTCTTCTTTCCCTCTTAATTTTGGGGAGCTGTGACAGGCCCAGAGCTCCCTTGCCAACGAGGATGGCAGTACATGAACGGGATGGGGAGAGGGAACAACCCTCTCCCTTTCAATGAAACAGGCAACCAGCACATGCGAGGTCACTGCAGGTCCTTGGAAAGTCAAACTACCTAATGCTCCCCACTGAGCAGCGAGCTGCCCACCTATGGTGCTACTCTTGAAATCACTGATTACCAGGAGCTAATTGCTGAAGCTGCAGCACGGCTGTCAGAAACGCTGTGCCTGGTGGGACCAGCGAGCTTCACACACTGTTCACATACGTTATCCCCTATATGCACTGAACACTGATGCTCAGCCGGCACATGTCTATCTGGGTGCTGGTGTGGAAACTGAGAAGACACTGAGAGGGAAATCAACTCACTCTGATGTATATATCTGTATCCACGTCTGTATCCATATCTATATCTATATCCATATCCATATCTATATCTATATCTAAAATGAGTGTGGCCAGCAGGTCAAAGGAGGTGATCCTCTCCCTCTACACTGCCCTGGTCAGACCCCACCTGGAGTATTGAGTGCAGTTCTGGGCTCCCTGGTATAAAAAGACAGGGATCTCCTGGAGAGAGTCCAGCAGAACGACATGGAGATGATTAAAGTCCTGAAGCATCTCCCCTGTGAGGAAAAGCTGAGTGAGCTGGGGCTGTTCAGCCTTGAGAAAAGAAGCCTGAGAGGGGATCTGATCAATGGTTATCAATATCTGAAGTGTGGGACACGGGGAAATGGCCAGCCTCTTCTCAGTGTCTGTGGGGACAGGACAAGGGGTGATGGCCTCTAGTTGGAGCACAGGAAGTTCTGCACCAATCTGGGGAAGAACTTCTTCCAGGTGAGGGTGAGGGAGCCCTGGGACAGGCTGCCCAGGGGGTGTGGAGTCTCCTTCTCTGGAGATATTCCAGACCCATCTGGACGCCGACCTGTGTGACTTGTCCTAGGGACCCTGCTTTGGCAGGGGGTTGGACCTGATGATCTCTGGAGCTCCCTTCCAACCCCTATGATTCTGTGATCTACATCTATATCCATATCTATATCTATATCTATGTCTATGTCTATATATCTATATCTATATCTATATCTATCTATCTCTCTATGCAGGACAATGTCTATACAGGAAGCCCTCAGCCCTTCCAGCACACCATGCTAAGCCACAGACATACACACAGCAGAAACCCACAGCTCTACCCAAATGCTCCTCCCAGAGAGCCCTGAGCTGTGCCCCGGGAAGGGACAGACAGACAGAGGGACAGGCTCTGCAGGGAGCAAAGAGTCTGCATCTCCCCCCGCAGAGAACCCAGGATCTGGGACAAAGCCAAAAAACACTTTTCCTTTAGCACAAAGACAGAAGTTGGGTGATGTCAGGGGGAGGTGAACTGCTAGGCCGCATTGGGTGGGGGCCTGTCAAGGGTCTGGTTTCCCCACTGTCCTCCCGGGTGGCTTGGAGACTGTTAAAGAAGGAGCAAGGCGAGCCCAGGCCCGGGTGACACCAAGGCCCGAGAGCCTGCCGGAGAGACGTGGCTGCAATTCAGAGAAGGGACTTGGCAAATGGAGCAAGCGGCCTGGATGAAATACGGCGCAGCCCAATAAAAATGCACCGGGCTGTGTGCCTCTGTAGGAACGGGAAGCGGCACGAAGCGAGGGCAGGGAACGGGCAGTCCTTGTTTTCCTGAGGGAAAGCCGTGGGGATACAATGGGTCACACGCAGCCCGCGGCGGTGTTTTATTTGAGGACGATGATGAGCTCGACAGCCACAGGAACGCTGTCTGTATGGCGAGCAGGTCTCTGCTCTGCTCCTGAGCCCAGCTTTTGGGCAACATGCCTTCAATGAAAGACAGACTTTGAGGAAGAAACCCGGCAGAGAGAAGACAGAGCAACCCCAAGCTTAGGAAAAAATCCATCTGGGAAAAAGCTGGTTTGGTTCAATCTGAAGAAAATACAGCAGAGAGGAGAGACGCATGACAGTCAGAGACAGCAGAGGCTGTAGACATCTGTTTCCCATGTCCCCAGACAGGGGGACAAGAGCAAACCAGCTGACTCAGCAACAGGGAAGGGAGAACCAGGATTAGATGCCTGCAAGCCTTTCTCAGGAGGAGGATGCCTGAGAAGGGATGGCCTGGGGAAGGACAGTGTGTGCCCTGGGGCACTGCATGCAGCAGCAACCAGCTGTTGGAATATGTGGAGTTTATTTAATGGATTCCTGCTTGTGGACAGCCTGGAAATAGCACTTCTGGGTTGCACAGATTTGGCTGTACACGCTAATTACACTGGAAAAATTTTATCCATGCAGGTCCCAGACCTGCAGCTGTGGATCACAGGGAGCCAAGCTGCCCATGGTCTCCTGAGCTCCATCAGCAGAAATCAGGAGAAACATAGCATTAAATAGACCCCTCTGCACCACTTGCTCCCAAAAATGGGACAGATTGCAGGATCTGTCTCCAGGCTTGGAAAACCTTGGGGACCTTCATACTGATCCTAGGTTAGTCTTCAACATGCTCACAGTGCCTGCCTGACTGCCAGTCCACCATAAGACCAGGTGTAGACACTGATCTTGAATCTCCACTGGATACGAAACACTCCTGGGATGCTCTACCTGATACGAGGTGATCACTAGCGAGCGGAGCCGCTGAGAAACGACGTCATTGTGTCCAGAAAACTCCCCTGTCACACCTACAGCCCATCACCCCCACCCCAGAGCAACGTCCTGGTGCAAAGTCCACCCAGGGAGAGGGCTGAGCCCCGGTGGGTGCTATCTCATGGGGGTTTGTTCCTGCATCAAGGTCACACAGTGCCAATTCAAACTCAGTTTCACGTTGCAGAGATGTGTGTACATCAAGATTTGACTGTAATTAAGACTCAAATCAGACCTTGTGGCTGTGTAAAAACATCCTGGGGCTTTTACACAACTGAGATGCTTTGCACCAAGGAAAAACACAGTTGTTTAACCCAGTCTCCAAGAGCTACACATTCCATCTGCAGTCATTCTGCCTGTTTACAGCAATACACAGTCTGTTTACCCAGTTTTCACCTATTTATTCCTCTACAGCCTAAAGTTTCCTCTCCATCCTCGACAGCAGCACGGGGGTTTAATTCCTGCCTTGTTTACAGGATCATATGTATTTATTGATAGCTGAAAGTCTCTGTGAAATGCGGGTGTAACAGCGAAACCAACTGAAGCACATGGGATAAATTCACTGCAAACACACATCCTAAGCCCAAACTTCCCCAAACACTTGGTGGGTTACCCAACACTGCAACGGGAGCTCACACACTTGCTAAACTGATGCTAAGCTGGTTTTCACAGTTGTTAGAAAGTGAAAAGGAAGAGAAAGGAGCAGCACTCGCAGCCAAAAGCCACAGGATTTTTGGGAAGTTGGCAACTTGTAGGATTTTGGAACAAAACCAGCCCACCAGCACCCCGCTGTAAGATGTCAGATCAGGACCGGTCGCTGCTTAAAAGAAAACTTAACTTATTTCCCTAAACCTCAGCTCCTAAGCTGGGAATAAATGCTGAAAATCACAGACTTGTAGGGGTTGGAAGTGACCTCAAGAGATCATCAAGTCCGACCCCCAAAAAGCCCCATTTAGTTAGGAGGACTCTCGCCCGAAACCACCAACCAAGCCCCACGCTGCTGGGAAAACGCCTTTTTCCCTCCTGCCTCTGGGTGCTGGGGCTGAGAGAGGGGGGGTGGAAACGTCTGTTTATTCACTCACCTTTCATCCCACTCCCTTCCTCCTGGAATGTGTTACGAGCGGAAGGCTGATCTTCTAAATGTTCACTCCCACCACTTCCCGAAGAGGCTACACTGCTTTGTGGAGACAGGGGGGCATGATCGGAAGGGATGCACTGGGGTCCTCTAGCCCGTAAGTCCTCATGAGACATCCATCCATGTCCTAGAGGTTGGTTTGGCACATTCATGGGTGGGGTAAGGGACACAGAGCGTTTCAAAGGGCTGTGGTGTGTCTGGCCTGAGAGAACTGAAAAAAAAATAAAATCAAAGAGGTTATTCCCCCCTCGCGGCCCGGGATGCAGCAGAGTCCCCCAAAAATAATTAAAAAAAATTAATTAAAAAAATAATCAAAATTAAATGAAATAATAAAATGTGTGGTCGTGGGCCACGGCGCCTCGCTGATGGCTTTGGGGTGCCCACGGCTACCTCAACCCTACCCTAGGCTCTCTGCTTTGCCTCCCGGGAAGCAAAGGCGATGGGAGTACCTGCAAGGAGATGGGGGTTACATGAGCTGTGTTGGGTTGCTTAAAGGAGGGCGTTGTGTGGATTGCATCTCTCAGGGGAGAGGAAAAAGAAGTAAAAATGGGGCATCTCTGGAGTTTTGACCTGTGCAGAGTCCCACAGCGACAGCAGACCTGAGCATGGGACCACACTGGGTGCTTGGATGCTGCTTCTTGCCAACCCTGGAGCCCGGGTTGTCTCCCTTGCAGGGAAGGCACCGCTGCTCTTATAGGTATAATGTGAATTCTCAAGCAACTATGCCAAGGCCATGAAAATCTCTCCTCTGAAACCATTTGGACCTCTATCTTTGTGGGAAAGGCATAAAAATCCCCAGGATGGCCATGTCCTTCACCCAAGGGAAGCTCTTCTGTCTCCCTGTGGGTTAGGAGTTGGCTTATGCCCTGAAGCATGAGCAGTTTCACACCTACCTAAGGTCATCGAAGCGGTACTTCTCATCCACAGGAATGTCTACGCTGCCTTGAGCCTTACTAAGACCTTGCACTTAGCTGAGCTATCACCACATGAGCATCCCAGCTCAGCCACCCATCAGTCCTCCACAAAAAACACACACAGCAAGGGTGAAAGAAGCGTGGAAGTGTTACAACTTAAACGGATTTTTAAATACTAGTTTTACTGGATGGTCTCAATTTTTCACTGCTCTTCTTCCATACTGCCTCATTCACTTTCAGTTATCTCCTTAAAGATACAGAGGTCTCTTCCTCAGGTCTGTTGGTTAGGAGGTGTAATACATGGTATTTAGAGGAAAAGATGGATATGGAAAAACTATCTTGGTTTCCCATAATGGGAAATAAATGAAGAGATTGCTCTGTTGGCTTAACAAAATTCAAATTCCATCATTCAGAGTCATGAAACTCCTGGTTAAACCATACATGCAGTTTATGTATTTTAATGTATGGATTTAGGATGTAAAAGACTCTCTTAATGTATTATTGCAGTTACTCTCTATGAAATTAGTTGAACTTCATAGGGGGGAGTGGTTTTCCTGATAACTGAGACCCCCAAAAATATCTCTGGATTTAGCCATTGCTCAGCTGAGCCGTGTCTCATCTCCACCTGGGATAACCAGGACAAGTTCTGGATAACTGGGCCAAGTTCTGGACCTTCTATGGGAAGGTCCTTTCTGGTTTGCACCCAACCCAAGCCAACATTGCTATTTTCAACGTGTCCCTGAGTACGGATGTGGGGTTCACACAGTGTCAGCTAACAAAACCTCTGTGCTCCCCTGTTAACAGGGACTATTTTCTAGTCCCTTCTGTTTTCTAGACACACTCATTTCCCAAAACCAGCAGCTCTAAGCTTCGCCGCAGGAGAGATGCAATACGAAGCACATTTCCTGCTCCAGGGAAACCTGAGGGAAAAGGGGTTAAAATCTCCTCCCAGTCCTTACAAGACTGAAGCAAAAACTTTCTTCAACTTTCTCTCAAAATCAAATTTCTTAAATCTGTACAAAAAATGTTGCTTTTCCTCCTAACAGCCCAACACGACGCTCCCTAAACCTCCTTTTTAAACCACTAGTAGGAGTTAATCAAAACCACTCACAGCTCCTCCATGTGTTATTAATTCCTAATACAAACGAGCCTTGGTGGAAAACCCCCCAGCCAGGTGTGCCATGCTGTAAAAGTTAAGCTAGGTTTAATTCCCAGCTAAAGCCTAGGGGAAAACCCACCATCAAAGCCATCTCTGCTGAGCGGGAGTAGAATGAAAATGAGTGAGTAGTGGGGTTATTAAAAGGAGGGGAGAGGAAAACACCAGAGCTCGTTTGCATTTATTAATCACCCGTAACAAGCAGCCTGTGCCACAGGCAGCTGATGGATGAGGCCCAAAACCTGTGGATTTCTGCAGTGCCCAAATTGTTCCTATCTCTGGAAGCGTTTTCTCACGTAACACTACTACCCCGCTGCTCAGGGAAGCAAGGAGATGGCTCATGCTGAAAAATTTGTTCCCTTCCCATGAAATAACTAGAGAAACATCTTCCAGAAGTGTCCTGGCACAGAAGGATGTCAGGGAGGACCCAGTGTTCTGCTTCCTAAAGCGTGCTGCATCCCCATGGGGAGATTGATGGGTTGAAGAAGGTTTTGGCAAAGCTGTTTTAGCTCTGTACCCCAAAAGTAGCATCGTAACGGGGCTCTGTAGGTGTCAAACCACCCTCCCCTGAGGAGAAAAAAATATTCAGGATTTAAAAAAAAATAAATATGGGGGGAAAAAAGGAAAAGATAAATCAGTTGAAGTGCATCACTGAGGCTGAGCATCGCTGCAGCACTGTGTGGAGCCCCTTCTGCACCTGCTGCCTCCCCACCACACTGGCACAGCCTGGGGAGGAAGGTGGAATAGAAGCCCCCCCCCCAAATTTTTTGTAGGAATTACTCTGGTTTAGGAAATATTTGTGCCTGTTGAAGGACACAAGGGAATGGGAAAGAAGGACAGGAGCCCTCCCTCTTACAAGATGTAGGCAGCAACTGGTGCCCCACAGCATTTCAGTCACCCATTCCTGCCCCCTAAAAAAAACCCAACCAAACCCCTTGCAAACAAGAGGATGGTTTTGGTTTAAACCCAACCCAGATTTGTCCTTGAGCAACAAACCCTTGCAAACTGCTCCTCTTCCATCTTAATTTTACGTCCCCTAATTAGATGCCAGTGTCAGCTGGAGGAGAAATAACAAACTCCACAGGATGGCCAGGAACAATTAGAAATTACCCAGCACAACATATAAAAATTAGTTCCACTTCTTTCCCTGAGATAACACAACTCTGGAGTCCAACAGACTGTGTTTGACTAAACCCTGAGCACTTCTACTGAACTGTGAGTCCAGTCACACAACTTCACCAGGTAATTCCTCTGCAGAGGATGCAACTGGGATAATTCCTCTGCAAAGGATACAGTGGGGTAATTCCTCTGCAAAGGATACAGTGGGGTAATTCCTTTGCAAAGGATACAGCGGGGTAATTCCTCTGCAAAGGATACAGTGGGGTAATTCCTTTGCAAAGGATGCAGCAGGGTAATTCCTCTGCAGGGGTGCAGCTGGGGTAATTCCTCTGCAAAGGATACATCTTGTACAATTCCTCTGCAAATGATACAGTGGGGTAATTCCTCTGCCAAGGATACAGCTTGGATAATTCCTCTGCAAAGGATACAGTGGGGCAATTCCTCTGCCAAAGATACAGCTTGGATAATTCCTCTGCAAATGATACAGTGGGGTAATTCCTCTGCCAAGGATGCAGTTTGCATAATTCCCCTGCAAAGGATGTAGTGGGGATAATTCCTCTGAAAAGGATGCAGCAGGGTAATTCCTCTACAGAGGATGCAACTGGGATAATTCCTCTGCAAAGGATACAGTGGGGTAATTCCTCTGCCAAGGATACAGCTTGGATAATTCCTCCTCAAAGGATGCTACAAACACGAAAAGCTCTTTGAAGCCACCCCAGCTACTCTTGGCACTGGACATGGAATACTTAAGAGCTCTTAGCGCCAGCCTAACTTGAGGCTTAGCTTAAGTCTTTCTGGCTGGAACAGATGCCAGTGAGCAACAAGTTTTCTTGCAAAACCCTCTTGGTGGTTTCCAGCTGTGAACACCTGGATGGCACCTGCCTAGCATGCAGACACCTCTCCCTCTTTTAATTCGTAGCCCTCAGAAAGGGGGTTAATAAATACATGTATTTATTTGTGCCTCTGCATGCATTCAGGGTTCTTGAAACAGAGGATGTAGCTAATGATTTCCTAAGTGTCGGCTTCATGTGGGTCCTTCCCTGCTTTTGACAATCCTGCTGATGTCTGAGCTGGGACAAGTCACTGTGATAAATGGTCCATAGGTGCTTTAGCTTTAGCAGAAGAAATCCAAATGGGAGTTTATAACTCAAGCCTTTTCTTTTTTTAAAAAAAAATTATAAAAACATTCAGCTTTACTTTAAGAAAGGAAATCTAATGTATTCTTCTAGGGCAAGATAAGTTTCCAGGAGGTGGCCAGAGGCACGCCTGCCTTTCTGAGCACCAGCAGTGCGAGCTGGGCGAACAAAGAGAGGAAACCCCAGCTCTGAAGTGCAAGCCATGCTGGCACATGGGTCCCCTACAACTCCTAAGTGTGTCCCACTTCTGGTTTAGAAGCGTTTTCCTGCATGCTGCAGGCTCACTTAGGTGCTGCAAGAGCTTTTTGCTCCCTGGGGACCCACCAGTTCAAAGGCACCGCCTGGTGCAGCTCCTCCCACCACAGTATCCAAAGGGATGGAGCCAGAGCAGATCAAGGTTCTCTTGGTGATAAATGGGCTGGGATCACCTCTTTGCTCCTCTGCCATGGCTCTGAACAGCCATAAGGCTTGTGCTCAGCCCATACAAGAAAACTGCTCAGGGCCTTCAGATTCAGCTGCAACCTGGCAGATGCTGCTAAATATTACACTTGGAGATGAGCTTGGGATGTTCTGCATCCTAGGGAAAAAAATGTGATACATAACCTGGAGCCAATGGTGCCAAGATGTGTGAGATGAGGTGCTGCTGAAGTGCTCGCAGGCTTCACAACAAGCTCGGCTTAATATTCCCAGGGAAAAAAGTGATGGTGATGATGCAACAACCATTCTGGTGTGCAGGGCTCCCTAGCACAGGGGGAAGATGCAGACCATGCTGCTGCAGAGATGGAGCAGCAAGGAACATCCTTGTGGGGTCACCACCTCCCCAGGCAAATCCAGCTTTAGCACGGACTAAACACTGGCAGGCACAAAGGTGCTTAGAGAAACTCTGAGGCTGCAAGTGCTTTCCCCATGAAGCCCTGAGTTTCGTTGTTTGGGTTTGTTGGGCTTTTTTTTCCCTCTGTCTTCCTCTTTGAAGTGGTGTTGCCTATTTTGGTAGGCAGGGGCTAATTTCAAGAGGGTTTTTGTTTGCTTGAAGGCCATGTGGAACAGCGTCAGACATTTGTGTTGTGGTTTCTCAGGGGTTTTGGGCCAACTTTTCAGCCTGAGAAGGAAAAAGCCACCCATTCCTGTAATTAGAGACGAGGAATTGGGCTCTGCAGGCGGACCTTCCTCTGAGTGGCATGAGACAGCCGACGAAGTGCTGGCCTTCCTGCTGCCCCCAGCGTGCCCTCACACTAAACCCAGCTTAAAGTGCCACCTAAGTCCTCATCAAGATGCACACAGGGCTGACCTGTTTCCACCAAGAGGCAGATCCATCATGCATCCAGACCCTCTCCCATCCTGGTGTGCTCAGCACCACTGCAACGATCCCAGGCACCCAGAGGACCTTTACCACAACCTCACAACCCTTTGTACCAGCGCACAGTCCACACAGCATCATACTATGTCAGAATAATGTCCTCTCCGTGGCTAGAGAAAGGAAAAAGCACTGCGAGGTGCACGCTGAACTATTTGGGGGATGATTTTTCTGTTCGTTTTAGTCTAAAAATGGCACTTTTTGGCTGCAAAGCTGGCTGTGGAGCATCCTTGAGCAGTGTCTGCTCACGTACAATTACTTTCCTGGTCTGTAGGCACCTGGAGCAGCAGCGTGACCCCAATTTGCTCTAGGAAGCTTTAGGGATGGTTTTAATCCACACTGACGAGCAGCTCCAGCAATCCCACCTCCCCTCATAAAGCAACTGCCAGGTTCAGCTCGGTCCTCTCTTCTGCCTCCGCCTTGCTACCCCAGTCACGAAGCATCATCCCCTCCAGGAAAGCTCCCCCTGTGCTGGCACACCACTGCTCTTCCAGCCTTTCTGTGCTGAGGACCCTTGGAAACAGCCACCAGTGGGTCACGCTGCCCGGCTGGCACCCAGCCTCCTTCCTGGGCACCTCATTCGCCCTCTCCCCACGCTGCTGCAGGCAGCTCCAGCGCAGCCCAAGCAAAAACCAACGGAGCATTTTTCGGCTCAACATCCCCTAACCCTTGGAGCCTTTTCTTTATGCCTCTTTTTTTTGTTGTTTTTGGGTTTTGGGGGTTTTTTTTCCTTTCTTTTTCTTTCTCCCCAGTTTTTGTGGCTGTGACTTTAACTGTGTTCGTACCGTGCCGGATAAACCGCATCCTTACTTCTGAACAGGGTGCTGATATATGCCATGGGGGAGGATGTGTGTGTGTGTGAAACCAAGGGTCCTAAAATGCAAGCAGCCACCAGGTAGCTGTGTGTGTTAGTGAAAAAAATAGAAGATATAAGCACAGCACTGCCTCGAGCAGAGAAATAAGATGCCCAGGCTGCAGAAAAGCCTGTCAAACAAACTTTTTCTTTTATAAAAAAAGGAAAAAAGATGTTTTTAAACATGGTTTCCTGTTCAAGAAGCTGTACAGAGAAACAATAAGCCATTTGTTACTCATGTCCCTCCCCGCATGCGAGGCCAGGGATGGCTTTGAGGTCCCAGCGTGGCACGAGTGGATCTGCTGTTTGGCCCCAGTGGGAATCGCTGTTGTTGTTATTTCTTTATCTGTGTGGCACTGGAAGGGGAAGGGGGGGGATGTATCTAGAGACACATAAAGACTTCAGCAATCCGATGGGATGCAGTTTTGGAAGGAAGCCCAGCTCGTCTCACCGAGGAGCAGAAGGTTGGGAGCGTCTGGCAAGGTGGGAGCGAGACAGACCGGGTGTGAAGGCCAACCCTGATTTAACTCACCAACAAAAGGACAACACAGAACAGCATCCGGGTCAGGAGGTGGGAATCAGCATTGGGGATGGAGGATTAGGAGCTTCCTTAAACCACGCAACACCCTGAGCTCCAGGCCAACAAGTGTGGTTTCTCTCATACATTTATACATAAACCACAGTAAAAACAGTGTTCACCCGTGGGGAACCCCAGTCCATGAATAACAATGCTGCTGTGCTTCACTGAGCGCTTGGAATCATCCCAGAATCCACTGATTTTTTGCTATGGGCTCCCAGGGGTGGGGGGAAAATTCCTGCCCTGATCATGGATCAAGCCAGATAAATGGGATGCAGAAACTCTCCTTCCTACAGGCCTTTTCCAGAAGAGACGTCTGAGAGCATCTGCTCTGCTCAAGCACCAGCCAGTGCTCCTCACCGCCTCCGCCAGCTGCTAATAAGGTCTGAGGAACATCTGCCTGCCCAGACCACCAACGAGATCAGCTTCTACAGCTACATTTCAGATGAAGAAACCCCTCTGTCAGTTACAATCCTTTCAGGAAGCCAGGCTGGAAGATGCACATCATCCTTTTATGTAGCAACACGCAACCCGTGGGAAACTGGGGGAGCAAAGATCAGGCTCTGAAGCCAGTTGGGCTTGAAACCTCTAGAACTGCTCCAAGAAATTAGGATCCCATGATCCAATGGAGGCACTAAAAATCTGTGGAGTGAGCTCAAATAGCTGGCATGCCTTTTGGGAGGACAACGTATGGCTTACGTGATGGGCGTCCCACAGTGTCCTCACCAGGGAAATGTCATCCAGAAACAGGACATTGCTGCAGCACTGCAGCCTTGTCCATCCTCACCCCCTGATTTGGGGGCTTTCTTCTCCCTCGTCTCTTTTTACCCACTTTAGCTCATTCAAAAAAGCTGTTCAGTCCTCCTCTTTCATAGGCACCCTGGCCTGGATTTCGCAAGACAAATTCTTCTGGCCTCCAGCCCCGCTAGCGCTCACACATCCCATCCTCAGCACCCTCCCTCTGGCCTGAGGATGTCTTATTCAAGCTTCCAAGAGTATAACATCTCCTCAGCTCCAGGAGGAAAAAAAAAGCCTGTTGGGTCTCTGAGGGGTAAATCACAGAATCATAGACTGGTCTGGGTTGGGAGGGACCCCAAGGATCACACAGTTCCAACCCCCTGCCACAGGCAGGGACACCAACCTCCAGGCCTGGAGCTACACAAGGTTGCTCAGGGCCCCATCCAACCTGGCCTTAAACACCCCCAGGATTGGGGCACCCACCACCTCTCTGGGTAGCCTGTTCCAGCACCTCACCACTCTTTCTGGAAAGAACTTCCCCCTAATATCTCATCTAACCCTTCCCTCCTTCAGCTTCACTCCATCCCCCTTGTCCTGCCAGTGTCTCCCCTTTGAACAAGCTGATTCTCCTCCTGTTTCCCTGCTCCCTTCGGGGACTGTGAGGCAGCAATGAGGTCTCCCTACAGCCTTCAATGTGGTGCCCCATTGAGAAGATGCAAAAGATACCAGCGACTGCTGAGCATGGCCACCTCCTGACTCCACGTATTCCTCAAAATACCGAGCTCCACAATGCTCCCTGAAGCAGGGATGGGATAACCACAGCTGCTCTCATAACATGCGTCTCAATTCTCTCCCATCACCGTTCCAAATTACCTCGGCTCAGCTTCCCACCGCCTCTACACACTGACAGCTTAGTGTCCTACAAACCTGCCCTCAGCATCCTCCAAAAACCATCCCTGATTGCCCAGATATTGCCCAGCGTTCGAGTTACGGTGCAGATCTCTGCTCTGGCTGACACAAGACTCTATTGCTCAGCCAACGGGGTTGGGAGTGGGGACAGGGACGTGCTTTGGTGACAAGAAACCAGCCTTGAATAAAATTGCATAAGGAATGGAAACAGCAAACTTGAGGGGAAACAAAATCATATGAATAAATAAACCAGCTTGGAGGCTGCCAAACCCGAGCCGTTGATTACAGCGCGTTTAGATCCATTTGCATGTGGAGAGCTTTGCTTCAGAGCTGAGATGGAAACAGAGTCTTAATATAGCTGGAGAGGAAAAAAAAGATATCCTTCTTGCACCCTCCTAACTGCACTTTGATAGGAAGCAGCCACGGAGCAGATGGTGCCTATATATAATCACCAGACCTATTATCCCGGCCTCTTTTAGTAATTTGAAGGATGTGATAACCACAAGGAGAGCGGCAAATATTCCCCCTCCTTCCCTCCCCTCCCTTTGCCAAGGAGGAAAATATCCCCCCCAAAAAAAAAGAAAAAGAGAGAAAAAAAAAAAAGGGAGGAAGCTATAATTATGGTAACGATTAAAAGAATTTCCAAATGAAGTAAATAACTATTTTGTGCGCTGCTCCTTTAAACCAGAAGTCAAAATGAAGAAGTTAATTAAATAGCAGCATGTTACTGAGTCAGGAGAACAGAGCAGTTGGGAGGGAGACTGGAGTGGCTCTGGATGAATCACAGAATCATAGAATGGTCTGGATTGGAAGGGACCCCAAGGATCATACAGTTCCAACCCCCCTGCCACAGGCAGGGACACCAACCTCCAGGCCTGGAGCTACACAAGGTTGCCCAGGGCCCCATCCAACCTGGCCTTGAACACCCCCAGGGACGGGGCATCCACTACTTCTCTGGGCAGCCTGTTCCAGCACCTCACCACTCTTTCTGTAAAGAACTTCCCCCCGATATTTAACTTAAACCTTCCTTCCTTCAGCTTCACTCCACCCCCCTTGTCCTGCCATTCTCTACCCTTTGAACAAGCTGATTCCCCTCCTGTTTCTCTGCTCCCTTCAGGGACTGGAAGGCTGCAATGAGGTTCCCCCACAGCCTTCTCTTCTCTTGGCTGAACAAGCCCAGCTCCCTCAGCCTGTCTTTGTAGGGCAGGTGCTCCAGCCCTCGCATCATTTTTGTGGCCTCTGAACCCTCTCCAACAGTTTTACATCTTTCTTGTATTGGGGCTCCGTATCTGGACACAGGACTCCAGATAGGGCCTCATGAGGGTAGAGAGGGAATGAATCCGAACCCCAGTGCTCCCTTCCCACCACGGTGCCCTCCTGCCATTCCTCTGCAGCTGCTCTTTGATGCCAGGGGGCTGGAGAGCTCCTCTCCATTTCTTTCCTCATCAAAGCCTGGAGTCGCACGGTTTGGAAGGGTGAGCGATGGAGAAGTGATTGTCTCCAGGGGCTTCTTGCCCCGTGAAGATGCTCTGGAAAACATGGCAGAAGGCTGGAGGAAGGTGATGTTGGGAGGCTGTTGTGGTGGATTAAAAACAGGGGGTTTTGGGGCATTTGGATGCCTCTGTCAGCACGGATCCTTCCTCCTCTGTGCAGCTGCCTGCCGGGCACCCCAGAAGTGCCTTCGGGCAACAAGGACCCCAGGGGTGAGTTGGTGAGGGCAATCCCTAGCTGGAGGCACTACTCACCAGGCATAGTATGGACAGAAGTTAATGGAGCATCCTTGGGGACCCAGCTGCCAGCTGGAACCCCAGCCACACACCACTGGTGGCTTTGGTGGTGATGCAAGCTGCAGGCAGGGACCCAAGGATGCTCATGGGGCAATATGAAAAGCAAAGCTTCCCTCAGGGGAGCAACAAGCTCCTACGTGATGAGTAACCACAGCTTACTGTTGTCTGCGCCAACATCCGACAGGCACCAGAGTGGCTGGTGAAATACATCCAGGTCTAGGAGGGTCCATCAGTTAACAGAACCTCCTGGCCAACTGACATGCAAGACTGTCGAGCGGTCTGAGAGAATTATTGGGGATGTCTGACTTTGCTCTGCAGCCTGGAGAGCATCAATCAGACACGCTGACGGCTTCTGCATTGCTTCCAGGTCAGAAGCAGGATGACAGGAATCCAAAGGACCACAGAGGAATGCACAAAACCATCACTGCTGCTTCTTAATGTCCCTCCCTGAGACACCTGGGCTGCTGCAAGGGAAGCGCAGGTGGCGATGGAGCCACGAATTTCAAGCTTCCCCCACCCTGACTCAAGGATGGTGTCCGACCCCTCCAATGCCAATGGACCACCACTGTACAAAACCACGCAGTCCCTGCCCTGAGCACTGGCTGTTGGTGACTGCACCAGGATTTCACAAGCCGAGAGGGTGAGAGTGTCCCCAGGTGCTGCTGGAATAGAGGTTCCCAAATTAGGTGGCCTCAGTGCAGCCAGGAAGCTGTGGATAGGGTACATGAATTTGGGCGCAGTGACCTGTAAAGAAGATGTGTGGGTACATGCAAGGATCAAACCATGCATAGACCAGGTCTGGAGGAAGCAGTGGAGCAGTCCTGGAGGATGCACATGTGATGTGCCCTCTTCAGATGGCCCAGCGCTCCCCTTCCTCTTTAATGGCCCCCCAGATCGACCATCACCCCTTCACAGCTTCCCTAACGATGCAGCTGTTCTCTAGGGCAGAGGCAGACCAGATTACATGGAGTATTTAAAATAAAATAAATAAACCAGCTAAGGCTGGTTTAAGAGCATCTACCAGCAGCCAAAAGCAACCGGTGACAACCACGCGTACTTACGCTCAGGTACAAGTCACCGCTGAGCCCAGCCTTGATGTCACCCCCTCTCTTTCCCTTTGGGAGCGCAGCAGGACCCTTCCCCAGCTGTCGGCAGCATCTTCACCTCTGAGCATCGTGGCTGAGGAGTGGCTGAGCAGAGAGGCAGGACCGCAAGATCCAGCCCGCCGCCCACATGGAAACCCACTCGCTGCAGCACGCCCGTGGGAAACATGTTTGCTTCCCTGCCTACTCCCTCTGCTTGGCAAGCAGGTACCCATCACTCGCTCGACACCCTGCCTACAGCGGGATCGGCACACAGCCCAAAGCGCTGCCTGCTGTGGGCTGCACATATGCCCCCCGTCATCACCATCTCCCACGTGAGAGCAAGAGCAGGCATGGCGGGGAGGACCCTGTCTCTTGTCTACGTGCTGTCCGATGCTTGGTGTCACATCAGCTCCTGCTTGCCAACCACGTCACCCCCAAGCCAACCACGTCCCCCCTGAAGACAACCACATCCCCCTCAAAGCCAACCACATCCCCCTCAAAGCCAATCACATCTCCCCAAAGCCAACCACATCTCCCCAAAGCCAACCACATCTCCCCAAAGCCAACCTCTATCTTCCCAAAGCCAACCACATCTCCCCAAAGCCAACCACATCTTCCCAAAGCCAACCTCCATCTCCCCAAAGCCAACCTCCATCTCCTCAAAGCCAAACACATCTCCCCAAAGCCAAACACATCTCCCCAAAGCCAATCCCCATGTCATCACAGCCAAACACATTCCCCCCCAAGCCATCCTCTGCAGGCAAGAAACTTCTTCTTCTGCCCCAAAGGCTTTGTGGCTGTGCGTCCCCCAACAGTGATGCTACCTGTGACCAGCAAGTCCTTGCTGAATGGGAACAGGAGAGCCACCCTCCCAAATGCTGGCCTAGGGACAATGTCCAAAGCCAAGTGCTCGGCAAGGGCTGAAGGGTTATGTGGCATGAATCCCCTCTTATTTACCTTCCAGTGCAGAGCGCGACACAAGGGAAGATGCAGGCTGATGAGCTTCGGTATCAGTCTAAGATCCCCATGGATATGTCTTGCAGGTAGGACCTTGGCACCATATTGTCCTCCACTGGCCACCCCCTCTTTGGCCAAAGACATGGAGAAGAGAGACCCTCAGGGAGCAAAGAGGTGAAGGGACCGTGCCAAAAGCTCTCGGGCAGCTAAACTGAAGTTTCAAGGACAGAACAGTTTCTGACCACTGCTCAAGCACCAGAGTCCATCAGCACACTTCAATACACTGGGTTGAGAAAGACTGAACACAGCAACATGGATACTGAAGTATAGGGTGGACCTTGTGCACCTCAAGTTGGGCGAGGTTGATTTCCTGCCCAAAATTTCTTCAAAGCATCTTCACCTTGAGCCCTTGTGAGCAGGTGCACAGCAGAGATCACACAATCAGAATCGTTCAGGTTGGACAAGTGCTTTAGGATCATCAACACCAACCACAAACCTACAACTAACAAGCCCTTCACTGAGCCACATCCCCAAACACCACACCTACGCTTTTAAGTCCTTCCTGGGATGGTGACTCAACCCCCTCCCTGGGCAGCCTGTTCCAATGACTGACAACTCTCTCAGTGAAGATTTTTCCCTAATCTCCAAACTAAACGACCCCTGGTGCACCTTGAGGCCATTTCTTCTTAACCATCACGTGGACTCTTACGGTGGAGCTGCCCTGACCTCTTCCATTTAGACAAACCCATCTTCCCAGCCTGTATCTTGCTGCACACCTGGATCCCACAGACCCAGGGGAAACAGTCTCCCTCCCTGCACCCAATGACCACCTTGGAGTCTGATGTGGTCCCTAGGTGGGGGTGCTCATCCCAGCTGCCCTGCTTGGAGACCAGGAGCTGGGATGATGGTGGGATGAGCACAAGTAGCTGGCCCAATAACCAAAACCATCCTGGCCAGCACCAGCTTATGGAGAATGGGCACAGCTTGCTCTGTTTTGATTTTGGACGCTTCCTTGCTAAACACAGGGTGAGGGACATGGAGCCGCCTCAACATCAGGAAGGGCTGATGGCTATAAACCACAGCTCTGCAGTGACCACTCAAGAGCTGTAGCAGATGCCCTCCAGCACTGCTGACACCCCAAAAGGCCATCACTCTTGTCCTGCACTGCCACTAGCACTTCAAATGCTTGGTGGCTTCCAGACTGCGGGCAGGTGACCATTCACCTCCTTGCTTGATGAGTGATGGTCTAAGGAGACTGTACCTCCCAGGGACCAAGTGCATTGAGGGAAATAAGAGTTGGAGTAGAAGATTATGGCTGGACTCAATGATCTCAAAGGCCTTTTCCAACCTAAAAAATTCTATGACTCTATGTTGCCCTCACTCCTGGTACCATCTGCTGCTGTATTTGTGGATATTCTGTGGGGATTTGAGGAAATGACTCTGTTCACACATTATCTTTTGATACTATGACTCTACAGAATTTTAGCAAGACACTGTAGTGATGGGACCCTGGCAAAGGGGGTGACTCCTCCAAATGTCCTCTGACAGTTATGTGCAACACTAGAGGGCATGAGCAAGACAACACATGCCCCTGTCTACTGCTGCTGAGAAGTTCTAGTGTAATAAAGGCCAGTGAGCTTTTCTCAGTCCATCAGTAGAGAAGAAGCAAACAACATCAGAGGTGTCCCCAGCTGGCAGGACAAGTGCCAGGGTGCAGAGTCGCAGTACACAGCACATCCAACCATGAACAGGGTTCTGAAGGCAATTCCAGAGTTCAAACCTGATCCCCCAGCAAGAAGAGCACGTTGGGTTACTGCAGGGTTGTAACCTTACTAAGACTTTCTGCACTCCTTATTTTTGATCACCCAAAATGGCATGTTTGCTGACCTCACCCAGCACAGAGCAGGGTGGTCCTGTGGATGAAAACACACAGTTATCCATTACCAAGCTAGTGGATACAGTGACACGGTTGTCTCTGGTGGTAGGCAGTGAGCTGTGGCACAAGTGTAGTGGATGAAGAGTCAGGAAATTCATCCTCCACCCATGAGAAGTGCTTTCTTGGTGTCATTTCTTCCACCTCAATCCCCTGATGGGGATGAACTCCACCATGGTTTTAATCTGCTTTCTCACTGGGGAGTCCATAACTGGGGAAAGTTATAGAACCAGGCTCTTCTCAGTGATGGCCAGTGATAGGAGAAGGGGCAGCGGCTGCAAGCTGGGGAACTCCAGCAGCATCTCCTCAGACCTTGGCTAACACCAGCCAGCACCTTTAAGACACCAGCTGGAGAAGAACCAAGCCTGAACCAAGTTTCAAAGACTCAAAGGGCAGCACAATGCTGCAAACTGTCTCAGGAGCTTCAGCCACCCATATTTAAACCTGATGCTGGAACAGTGTTACACCTAATTATGCCACGAAACGAGATGAAAGTGCCTCGGGCAAGATCACCACGTTACTCCTCTGGGAAAGCCTTTGCCCCACTTTGGTGTCAGGAACAGGTGGTGGGGTGGGTCAGGGAAGGCCGTGACCCACAGGGCGCTGCTGGATTAAGCCCCTTCCTAGATAAACACCTCCAAGTAACAGGGAGAATTTAAAAATAATAAAACTAAACCTTAAACAAACAGGAACGGTTGGAGGGCTTGGCTCTGGAAGGAGAGATGGATAGACTCACTGATTATAACTTAAAGGGCTGGGACAAAGGCTGGCAGCCCTCTTTATTTTTTAGCATCTGCCCCGTGTCCGAGCAAACACCACACCAAGGAAGCTGATAACTAACACATCAACAGTGCAAACTGGAGCAGAGGAAGCTCCATGGGAATGTCAGGAGGAACTCTGTCACTGTGAGGGTGACAGAGCCCTGGGACAGGCTGCCCAGAGAGGCTGTGGAGTCTCCTTCTCTGGAGACATTCAAAACCTGCCTGGATGTGTTCCTGTGTGATTTAGTCTGGGTGACCCTGCTCTGGCAGGGGGGTTGGACTAGATGAGCTTTTGAGGTCCCTTCTAACTCCTAACGCTCTGTGATTATGTGATCAAGCATGGCCGGGTTGCCTCCTGCTCAGCCAACAGGTAGTTTGAACATGCTGCCACCAAAATACATCCATTAGATTTGCAACAGCTTAACATTTGGGACCAGACTAAGCTGAAGATATGTTCAGATGCCTCTGCAAAGCTACTCGGCCTTAGAAGTACAAGCTGACCCTGCTGCAGTGCTCAGGGCATAGGTTCCCTGAACATGGGCTCTATCAACCTTGCGGCTCAGAGCAAGATGGTGAGAGCAAGCTGCCCCAGTGCCATGAAAAGCAGCTGCTGCAGGATGTCAGGAAGGACTGGACTGGGCAAGGGACTTACGTCAGGGAGCACTGCAGCAAAGCAAGTGTGATGGAGGAGGGATGTGGTCTTCCAGCAAAGACCAGGGTAAAATGTAGGTCCCACAACTGCTCCTGTCCCACCTAATTCTGGAGAAGTTAGGGAAAACCTCAGTGTGGCAGCTCTGGTGAGTAACTTGGCTGTTGCCTGGTGTCTGGTCCTAATACGCAGGGGCCCTGTTGGGTGAGAAGTGGGTCACTACTTCTCCCAAGAGAGAAATCCGTGAAACAAAGCTCAAAGAGGCACAAAGGGGTTTGTAAGAAGCATCCTTTAAGACCCAGTGCTTCTTGTGGAGCTCCAGCCACTGACAATGATCAACCTGCTGCACACATCACACCTCCCTGCTTCCTGCTCTCGACAGGAGGAAGCAGTTCCCTTCCAAAGCCACCCCTTCAGAGGTGTGCAAAGCCTCTGAACTGCCAGGCATGAAAAGACCACATCAAAGGTCCCCCCCCAAATAACCCCTGGAGAGTTTTAACAGACCAATTGCAAATACATTTGTGATTTTTCTTACTCTGCATCCCCGTGAAGCCCTTCCCACACAGTGTGGTCACCCCAAACGGCGCAGGACCTGGTTCTTGGAGAAGCTGAACCTCACAAAATCCCATGGCAGCAGTAGCTGGGGCTTCAAAGACAGGGGACAGAGATGGGTATGGTGTTTGGAGTCAGTGGGGAAGCCAAGACCCTCCTGTGAAATCCCCAGGCAGCGGTGCAGGCAGCACTGCCTGCAAGGCTGGACAACGGAGAGGCAGGGACCACGGTGCTACAGCATTAAGCCCAGAGCTGTGTTTCCTACCGTTGTCATTTTGAAACATCACCTAAAAAAAGTGATTATTACAGGAGAGGGAAAACCCCAGAATCCGTAACCAACCATTTTAAAGCTTTCAGCTACTTAATTGTGGCTTCCCACATGCTGATAGAGAAGTCAGCGCCCCGGCCACAAGACATCTCGCCTCCCCGAAGCGCTCTCTGCAACCCTTCTACCTAGGGAAATGCCACACATCATTGAGAGACCTTCTGGACACCTCAAAGCAAAGGAGGATGTCCAGCCTTGCAGGGGAGATGGTGGCAGTCAACCAAGATGACAGCAAGGCAGGTGTGATAGCCCTCCATGGAGGGAGTGGGTGGCGGAGGGGGTCCCCAACCCTGCTGGGAAGATGCTTTGTTCCTCATCTCCCAAGGACACCTCACAGGCATCAACGGCTGCTTTAAAAACCAGTTACAGCTGCACTACACCTCCACACAAAACCAGTGATAAACCTCCGGTCATGGTGCTCTGCAGCATCTCCGATTGTCCAAGCCTTGGCTTGGGCTCTGCCCCATCAGAGCCTGGCAGGACCTCCATGGCGGAAAAGCTACCATCTCTCTTGAGGACTGCCCATCCAACCCTCCTGATCACCATCGGCTTTGCACCTCTAAGTGCTGCACAGGGAACATTTTCAGATACTCCCTGCAGACTGTGGATCCCAGCGCCCTGCTTCCAAAAATGACGCCTGTGCTTCGGGGCCCCAATCCCAGTTCCTCCCAGTAAAGTCCCCAGGTCACTTCTGGACTTGCCTCAAGTTCTCCAGCTTACTTTTGGAGGTGAAGCCATCAGCTCCCCGCTTGCTTTGGGAACTTTCCAAACAAGAAACCACAAATCTAGATGGAGCTACATGAAAGGGGCTGCCTCTGATTGCCGCTCACACGTGTTTTTTTGGCTCTTACAGCTTCTCAGCTGTTTTTTCCCTCCTCTCCAGCTGCCAGGTCGTTAAAATCCCATAGGATGGGAGGAAAAAATAAAATAAAAAATTAATAAAAAAAGAAACTGGGCAGGAAATGAAAGATCAGGGAAGGGAGAGAAAGAGAAAAGAAAGAAAAAAGAAAAAAACTTTAAAATTAGAAGTTTTCTTATGGCCCAGATGATCCTAGCCCCGGTGCTAGCACGGCAAAGCAGCTCTATATTTCCTAGTGGGATATTGGGAACACCCCATGAAGATATTGGGAACGTCCCCAGCTCTCCCCGTGGGTACTTACTGGTGCTTGTGCTAGTGCCGATGGTGTTGATGGTTGTGGGGACGGAGGAGGAGGAGTAGAGGGGCAGATGGCCGTTCTCACAGGCCAGGTTTTTGTCCTGCCAGCTGGAAGCGCTGACACTTATGCCCGAGTCTCGAGAGTTCTGCCATCCGTTGAGCTTGTCGTCGGAGTTTTGTCTTTGGTGATAGTAGTGAGTCTGCCCGTAATCCACCGAATCTGAGCGTCCTCTGCTCTGGCTGCCGAAGCTGCCGGACGTACGGTCCTCCAGGTGGTTGAGCCACATGGCCAGGGCGCTCCTGTCCTCTAAGGAGGTGGCAGGGTGTATCAAGGCGTAGGACAGCAGCTGCCTGCTCTCCTCGATGTGTTGGTTGTGTTCGATCGAGTGGGCCAGGGTTTTAGGCAAGAGTTTCATGTATTCGACTTTTGCCTCGATGTTTCCGGGCTTCAGTAAAGGCAGGTGGGTTAACAATAGGGAAATCACTTTATCCTTGGATTCCTGTTGCCATTGGTTAATGATTCCTGTCAAAGGAATAGAGAAAAAAACAAAGAGAATTGAGAAATCAGCAGAGTCCATAAAGAAAGGAATAGGCTCTCACAGGGTAAATACAACACACTGGAGAAATCATAGAATCACAGAATCACAGACTGGTCAGGGTTGGAAGGGACCCCAAGGATCACACAGTTCCAACCCCCCTGCCACAGGCAGGGCCACCAACCTCCAGGCCTGGAGCTACACAAGGTTGCCCAGGGCCCCATCCAACCTGGCCTTGAACACCCCCAGGGATGGGGCATCCATCCCCACTCTGGGCAGCCTGTTCCAGCCCCTCACCACTCTCTCTGGAAAGAACTTCCCCCTGATATCTAACTTAAACCTCCCCTCCTTTAGCTTCACTCCATCCCCCTTGTCCTGCCATTATCTACCCTTTGAACAAGCTGATTCCCGTCCTGTTTCTCTGCTCCCTTCAGGGACTGGAAGGCTGCAATGTGCCCCCCCACAGCTTTCTCTTCTCTTGGCTGAACAAGCCCAGCTCGCTCAGCCTCTCTTTGTAGGGGAGGTGCTCCAGCCCTCTGATCATCTTTGTGGCCTCTGCCTGCATGCATGATGTCACTGTGTGAGCATCACCAGAAACCCAGGTTGCATCAAGGTGTGCTGAATTGGACACCTCACCTTTTAAAACTTCCCCCTTTTAAAAGCACTGATTGGAAAAGGTCAAGATTCAAATGGGATAACACAAGCAGGACCCACAGAGGGCAAAGGGAAGATAATGGGAAGGGAAGAAGCCTGGAACAGGCTGCCCAGGGAGGAGATTGAGTTACTGCCCCTGGGTGTGTTTAACAGATGGGCAGATGAGGTGCTCAGGGATCTGGTTTAGCACAGGACAGGAACGGTTGGACTTGATGATCTTAAAGGTCTTTTCCAACCTTGTGATTCTGTGAAAACATCTCAGGAGTGGGGACGATAACCAAACCGGGGTGTTGGTCGATCCACCCACCTGAAGCGATAAGCTGCCCCAAAGGCATTGAGGGAAGGGCTCAGCCACAGAGCTATCATCCCTCTGGTAGCTCAGAGTAGATACAAGAGGTTTTAGAAGACCAGGAAAAAAAAAAAACCCAAAGCAAGCATAAGATTTAGCTTTAAAAAAACACAAAAGGAAAAGCCAGGGAATTACAAACTGGTCACTTAAACTCCTAGAAAACTGATGGAACAAATAATGAAACAACCTATTTGTAAGCACTTAGAAGATAACAAGATGATAAGTGACTGCCCACACCGATTTGTCAAGAGCAATTTAATTTCCTTCTGCGATAGAGTAACCGGCCTGTGAATAGCTGGAGGAGCGGTCGGAGCTGTATATCTTGGTATTCATTAGGTGCTCACACAGGGCTCCCAGAGAAACACGCTCAGGCGAAACTACTCCGATGTGGGCACACAAATCATGGGGAAAACCACATGGAGAGAGTCGTTCCTGGTGATTCACAACCAGACTGGGAGGATGTGCTGAGCAAGGAGACCTGTCCTGGCTGTGACGCTACCCAGTATGTCATCGGTGATAGGGGTGATGGGATGGATGAAGGCATGAGAAACGAAAACACTCCAGAAAACGGGATTAGAAGTCAAAGGATGTTGAAACCTGAGGGAAAGGCAGGGGAAAAAAAACCCTGAAGGAGGTGTGAACATCTGAGTGCAGGTGGGAACAAACTGGGAAGGAGGGGAGGGAGTGTGGGGAGAAGCACCCAGGGTCAGGAAGCATCACAGGCTGAACGTCAGTCAAAACGCCACACGGCATAGAGGGGCTGCGCTGGGCAGGCATCGGCTGTCTGCGAGGTGGAAGACTGACGCAGACAAGCTGTTCTCTGTGTCTCCCCAGGCACTGTAGTAATAGGTTTGAATGAGGTCAGACATGAAGAAAATACTTTCTACAGGTGATGCACGGGGAGGGATCGCCTTTGGACATTGTGACATTGCCAACCCTGGAGGTTCTTCCACACAGCTTACACAAATACCAGCCAAGTACAGCTCAGGGTCTACCTAGACAAGCTGACTGATGCTTGCAGGCCCAGGTCAGGCTCTTTTCCAGCTCCTACCAAACACCTTTCAAACTTACAGTCCCCACAGCAGGTTGTGCCTAAGGTGCCACAAACGAACTGGCTGATGAAAAAAGTACCTTCTGCTGCTTGCTTTCAACGTGCTGCCCCAAACTTCACCAAGTGAAACACCCCAAGTTCTCACGTCACTAAAACCCCCCCAAATTTTACATTCTCCCTCTTTGCCTACCATCTCCTATCCATACTGGAGAGGAAGTTGCTCTAAATCATTGATTATCCCTATATCCTTCACATATTTTAGAGCTAGGGTAACCAACTCACACCCGTGAAATGATGATCCGGACACCCATCTGTCTGATCACCCATCAGCTTTGCTCTCAGCAAGACCTGTGCTGCCGTCCAGCAGCTAACCCAACCCTCCCACCACTCAGAGCAGGGCCTTTCCCCAGTGTAGGGCCAAACCTTGCACATCTGTTCGTCAACACAACTTTGGTGGTGAGCAACGCTCTCCCCTCCAGCTTCCCCTTCCTGCTTTTAAGGCTTGCAAATCGTTTTAATAGGAAGCCACTAGATGGCTTGCTGGAAACGCTGACAGCTCTCACTGGAACTTTCCGCGGAGGTATTTACTTCCCCACAGACCCACCTCTCCTCCAGAGCTCCTTCCCGACCCATCCGCCAGCATACCCGAGCCGCCTCCTGCTGTTGCACTGAGAGGCACCACAAGGGACACGGCGTGACACGCCTTTGGTAGGGAAGGAACCATTCCATCTGCAGCAGAAGTGAGGTTCATAGAATCACAGAATCACAGACGGGTCTGGGTTGGAAGGGACCCCAAGGATCACACAGTTCCAACCCCCCAGCCACAGGCAGGGCCACCAACCTCCAGGCCTGGAGCTACACAAGGTTGCCCAGGGCCCCATCCAACCTGGCCTTGAACCCTTCCAGGGACAGGGTATCCACCGCCTCTCTGGGCAGCCTGTTCCAGCCCCTCACCACCCTCTCTGTAAAAAACCTCCCCCTTCAGCATGCTGGATATGCTCCCATTCCCACGGAGACGCTGTGGAGGTTGTTTTGGTGCTGGAACATAGAGTTATAACTCTGTGATCCTTGGGCTCCCTTCCAACCCAGACCATTCTATGATTCTATGATTCTAAAGAATGGGACTTGGCAAAGCAACGCTCAGCCTAAGTGAAGTTATAAAGAATACATAAGTATAGCAGAACGCAAGGTCCTCTCCACAGCAGGTACATGCCATACACCTTCTGATGCAATGCACAGCAGCTTTTATCTTGGGTCATCATTCACCATCCCAAGTCCTTCCAGCTCACTGACATTATTTGCCACAAGCACAGAGGAGCCAAAGCTGCTCTTTAGGGGATGCAAACGCAGCCTCTCCACCCCAAGCCAGGCTCTACACAGAGTGTATTCTGGACAGGAGAAACCTGGAAACACTTTGGAGCAGCTCTGCTGCTTCGCAAAGAGTAATTAAATGTATGTAGCATTGGTGAAAGGAAGGGGAAAACCCTAGACTCTTTGCCCTTGGAAGATCTCGGGACTTTGCATCTAAACCCCGCTGTGGATGCAGCCACTGAGATGTCCATATGGCACCTGTTTTTCCCTACATACTCCACTGGGTGGGGGGGACCTGAAATAGAGGCAGAAATATTGGCACAGGCTGCCCAAGGAGGTGGTTGAGTCACCGTTCCTGGAGGGGTTTAAAGGAAGAGTAGATGTGCTTGGCGATATGGTCTAATGTTGG
The DNA here is from genome assembly GCA_013400835.1 of Zapornia atra. NCBI lineage: Eukaryota > Metazoa > Chordata > Aves > Gruiformes > Rallidae > Zapornia > Zapornia atra. Next base: position 13,046 of record VZTU01014848.1, on the reverse strand, counting down.
ACCTAGCAGGGCTGGGTAGATGGTGGGGCTCAATGATCTTGAAGGTCTTTTCCAACCAAAACCATTCTATGATTCTATGAAAGCTGCTGGCAGGGAGAAACATGACCCAAACCCTTCTTTTTTCTTTCCAGTAGGTGGGTTCCCATCCCTGCTCTCCCCATTTTCCCTTGCCAGCAGGAATTAAGGATAACAACTCCAGAAGAACAGCCTACACAGCTTTGCCTTTGCCCTCCCCCAAAACACTTGGCCACAGACCCATCTCATTGCTATTTCTTGTTGCTACCACTAGTTTTTCTGTAAGTCTGGAGAGTGCAGAGGTGAACATCAGTCTGGACCATCGGTTTGCAAAGCTGATGGGGGCAGAGTCGTGCTGCAAGGATGGCACCAACCGAGGCTCCATGCAAACCACTGTTCACTACTTCTCCTCCAACCACCTCCAAGCTCTGACCAGGATGCCAGGCGTGGACACAGCACGCTGCCATTCAGCACCTACTGTGGCCAAATCGCTCAGTCAGGTTGCTCAGTTTCGAATCGTCGTGCACAACACCTCCAGCACACAGGGGACACTTCTCAGACCTCTCAGAAAGCTTGAGTGCTTGCTCACCAAAGCACCTCTGTATTTTCCATGTCCAGGTGTAATTCCACTGCAGGACAAGCTTTGTATCCTCCTTAATCTGATTTATCTGTCCCCTCTCCCTGCTGCTTCTTGGACAGCCACATGGGAGGTGAAAACACGTCTTATTTCCTCCCTTCATCTTGCAGAGGGATCTCACCCCTTCCCTTATCACCATCACGTTGTATCATTGCCATCAGGGTGACGTGGCAGCTCTTCCAGGCTGGCACAGGCAACCCCCAGCTCAGCACTGTCCACGGGGAGAGGCTATAGGATTTGGCACCAGGTCAGATAAACTGAAAAATCATTAAAGAGAGACACACCAAGCACTGCTAAACGTCAGTGCCACTTGTACAGAGGAACTGTGTAGCAAAGTGCACGTAGAAAAAGCAAAGACAAGGGCAAACTGGGTGCAGGAGAGGAGGAGGAGGTGGCTGAGGGAAGCAGGTGGCTGTGGTCAGGCTCCTCTTCCTCACATGGTAGGGAGGACTGAGTGTGAAGGTCACCACTCTGGAAACACAGGATGGTTCTAGAGCTGCTTCTTGGGAAACTTTCCGCTGACCTCCAAGAGATTCGAAGGTTTGAAAGCACAACCCTGGAAGATGGAGTGTTGATTGGAAAGCAAGGGATTGGGCACCCTTCCCTGCCCCAGCCCAGGCAGGAGCCACTCTCCTTCTCAGCCAGCAGCAGGATGTGCAGAATTAAACAAAAATGGAATATAATTAAGATCCAAAAGAGGTCTGGCTCTCTTGGAGATGGGGTGGAAGGTCAGGTTTAATCCTGTCTGATGGAACACAAGGATCTGGAGCAGGTGGCACATGAAGATGAAAGCTGGAGGTGCCTCTGGGCAGGGGGACAGGGGCTGGAAAACCACCCGATCCCCTCTCTACCCTCTCCCCAAACACAGGAACCCCCATTTCAGGTCCCTACCTACTGCCACACGCTCCCGGACACACACCTGGGATGTCTCCCCCTTTACTTCCAGAACAAGCACCCCCCGCCCCAGTCAGCCACAGTTAGGACATGTCCCAGGTTTGGGCTCCCATGTCCCATTGTCCCAGTGCAGGGGGCACAGGCACTAATCATGTTACAGCCTCATTAGCTCCCCCAGGGTGCTGCTTCAAGGATGGCTGATGCTTTCCATCCCAGGGCAGCTGCTGCTTGAAGTGATGGCAAGACCACAGCGGGCACATCCCCAAAGTTAGAAACTCCAACTTGGTGCTTTGAAACTCCCCCAAATCCCTGCCCTGCCTGCTGCTGTCACGGCACCGACATCTCCTTTTGAAGACAAGCTAAAATAACAACTGACCATGAGCATCCTGAGCAGCCAACCCCTGTCCCAGCCCTGTGCCCCCTGTACTGGGATGGGATGAGAGCTGCCAGCACCCTTGGAGCAGAAAAATCCCAATTTTTTATTCCAGGCTTCTTTCTTGAGTGAGAAGCTGAAGGATGGTGAGACGTGAAACTACTTTCTAACACAGGATTACCTAATTTTGCTGCTACACAGCACAGCTGATGCATGTGTCTGCATATAAATACAGGACCAAATATAGCCGGGTCCTGCTTCCAAGGCTGAAGCCTCTGCCTGTGCTATGAATAGGTCCCACTCTACCCCTGAAAATGGGGCTTTCTGGCTTGAGAAAGAGGAGATGGAGACGTCAGTCAACAGATGAAGCATCCAACAGATTTATGGGTCACAAATCTGCCTCACCTCTCCTGAATCCCTGCAAACTGTTAGTTGCCTCTATGTCTCGTGGTGATGGATCCACCTTGAAGGATCTTCTTGGCTTGACTTTGAACATGCCACTCGATAAGTGACTGGGTTATTTCAACCACCAGCGAAGCACGTGGAGCTCCTGACCCTGTTAATGATGGAACCAGACCAGTTGCAGTTTTCTGAAGGTAGAGCCAAGCCTGCATGGACAAAGGCAGGGATACACACAGCTCCTGTGGGTGCCTGGAAAAACCACCACAGGCAGCACACCAGTGTCTGCATTTAGACATGTCAAAGTAGCTAACTGCCTGGGTTTTTCTTCTATTTTTGATTTCTGTCAACAGACCTCTGGTCTTTACCTCAAAAACACCACCCCTGCCCACACCTGAATGCACGTGCCTCACCAGGTGAGATGTCTCCAAGGAACAACAGCAATGTAGGATACCTCTCAAGTGCTTAAGAAGACCCCAAAACCACCCAACCCCCCACCCAGCTAAACCTTTCTACATTGAAAGCAGAAACTGGGTTATCCTCCTGTTGTCACGTACGACTTCTCACAAGTGAAGGAGACAAATCCATTGATTGGGATTTGGACGAAGCTGGGTGAGATGAATGATGTGTAATTTATGAACCAGACGACACCTTACGATGAGTAACAAGGACAGTAATTAAAGACTGAGGGTTTTAAACGTGGCCCAAGAATTTTCCAAGTGACAAAGAGTATGTTCAAATAGCAGGCTTGGTTCAATAGCACTGCTCCACAATGGTCAGTGCACTTAAGGGCTCCAGTTGTCAGTAAACTGATCTTAAATTACTGGTTTGTCATGCCCTTGTTTTCAGTTTAACAGCATACAAACTTCTCAAAAGCCCATTCAGGTAATTTGACCGAGCAAGAAGTGACGTGTACATCTGCAGGGCACCCACCAAACAGCTCCTGCACAGCAGGGATGGATAGGCCAGCACCCTCAGATATACCTGGCATGAAAAATACACCAGGAATCTGTACCAAAAATTTAGGCTGGGACCCCTGATGTTGCAAAGTGACATGCTGCAGCATTAGGAATGGAAGAACTGTGTGCCCCTGGCCAGCAACTGAGTCTTCCTAGGGATGGACAAGGTTGAGTTTTACATATCTCTGGTGGCCAACAGCAGAAGAGAAACCCAATCTGTGCCTACCTAGGCTGCTGTTTCAAGCGAGCTGCACAAGCCATCCCACTTCTGGGTTTGGGGGAAGGCTTTGCAGGAGGCCTTCCTCTCAGCTCCCACAAGAGGTTCCCTTTGTTCACCTTTTCCTTAATTACCGACAGCGCTGGCTCCGGGCAATGGGCAGAGCTATATGAAGGCACCCACTTTTTTGGTTGAGGAAGAAAAACCAGTATCTGGTCTCCTCCTGTTCCCTAAAGACCCAGGAGCACATTGCTACCCTCCAGCTCCTCCAGACATGAATGGAGGATGCTGCACTTCCATCACCAAAACCTGCCATAACCGAGGTCATCACCACAGTCAGCCCTGGTATCTGACACCTATGACAACAGCATGGGTGCTTCACCAGGAGAAAAGGGGACAAGAAACCTGACCCAGCTTATGAACGCAGCCCAACAACCTCTGTTTGGCCAAAAGGCCATCTCCCTGTGAACAGCCACCAAGAGACAAGCCCCATCCCTAGGATTGCTGGCTGTTTGCTCCGGCGTTTCCCAAATGCTTCATTCCCAGTTGAGTTTATCTGGTTTAAGCTTGAATTTATCTGGCTTCTGGATAAATTCTAGTCTGAATTAAAAAGCTCCCAGCTGTCCTGTTTTTTCTCAAGTGAAGGTACTCAGGAGTACCATCCACCTCTGGAGATATTCAATGATGGAGAGTCTTCCATCTCTGGAGACATTAAAAACCTGCCTGGATGCTGTCCTGTGCACCCTGCTGTAGGTGATCCTGCTCTGGCAGGGGGATGGACTGGATGATCTCCAGAGGTCCCTTCCAACCCCAAGCATTCTGGGATTCTGTGACTCTACGCTCACGTCACCTTCCACTCCCGTTTCTGTTAAGCTTAGCAGAAGCTGAATGTCCTGTCTCTAACAAGTCATGGCTCTATGCTCATTAATCCCAAGCCCATGGTTACACTTCTGCTGGCTCTGTGACTTCCAGCAGCTACATGAACCGGGGCTTATTTGGATTGGTGAGAAGCACGAGTGGGGTGGAGAGGCCAGACCCCATCTCACACAACATTGTTTGCAGTGAAGCTAAGCAGAGCAAAAAATCAAGAGATTTCAACTACAAGTCTGAATCTACACCACACAGATCGACCACGGGTAGGTTGCTGCCAGTCCCAGCCTTCCTGCAACTGGATTTACTGGTCTGTGAGGTGGTCCAACTTCCCACTGCCCATCAAACAAGTCTCTCTAATACTGCTGTGGACACAAACCTCTGCCTGGCTCTGACCACAGCAGCTCAACCCAAGCTGAACAGCAGCATGTTTTGGGGATTTCCATTATTACCTGCAGTAATTAGCACCTGCCCAGCGATGGGTGAATTTTACATGGCTCCCTTCCTAAATCAGCCTCAAAAGACCTGACTTTAAGGAAAACAAAGTGAGGAACCCTGTTGGAAACCTCATCCAGAGCACATCAACACCCTCACTGTTAAATCTGGTAGCCTTCTCCTTCCATGAGAGCCCAAATCAGAAGGATTTCAGCATGTGCCTCTCCATTACTGCCACCGATGCTAATTAAAAGAAGAGAATAAAATCAAAAGCTCAATGATAAAGGCTACTGCAGACCTGCCAACTGCACGAGCTGGGAGATGAGAGCCGACGCTGAAATGCTGGTGAACCTGAATCCTGCTACTCATCTCACCTGAAGTGATGCCAAACCCCCACCTAACACAGCCAAGAAGACATCAGCGATGTCTCTAAGCACGTCTAACGGGCTGGGAGGCTGCAGTGTGGTGTGTGAACCCCCTGCTACGTAAAAACAGGTATGAATTTATGCCTGTGTTAGAGCCGACCTCAGCACGGAGCAGGAGGACCTCATCCTATACATCTGAAGGGAATGGGAGCCGTGCCAAACAGCATCAGTGCCTGCTGGATTTGGCACTCGTGGCTTCTTGGCATCTCCTGCATCTCCGTGCTGCAGTGGCTGGGAGAGGCCAGCTCTGTATCCTGGGGACTGCCTTCTTTCCAGGTCCCCAAAACCACTCATCCCAGTGGATAACGCAGGGTCTGACAGAAGGAAAACCACGAAAACCTCTCAGGTGGCTTTTTGCTTTCACTCCCTCTCATGTAGGTCTGACAGCTTGACTTGGAGAGAACTCTGAGGAGTAGTGGCCAAGCTCTTTCCCTGTAACAAGCCTTGGCTAGGAGCTGGGAAAATCCAGAAGATGTGCAAACAAGCCCTGGACACCAGGAGGGTTTGAGGACTGTTATTTGGGACAATCAGCGCTCTGTTTTCCCTTCTGGTGCACCCACCCCAACAGCTGTGAACCTCTGGCTCCAAGGTGGTTGTACAGCTCAGTGCTACTCCATCAGCACTCATAGGAAGAGGACAGATAGATGGCAATGTGACCCTTGCACCATGCAAGGCACCTACAGAACCTCCCTTCTCTATCACCCACGACCCATCCTCCTGCTCCACTATGGTGCCAAGGAGTACCAGTGCTAGACAGAAAACTTGCTGGTGATGCATTGCAACCTATCGATTCACATGGCGCTGGCTCTCCTCCGTGTTTCCAGTAGCTACACCACATTCTAAAAGGCTAAAAATACCTTAAGTACTTTCCTAATGTTTCTTTTCCACCCGAGAAGTTGCCACAAAGAAGCTCTGAGATGGAATAGAGGTGAACAAACTGATGCAGATCCATAAAAATGGAGCAATAGGCACAGCACGTCTTGCAAAAAGAGGTGACCGGTGAAGTCCTCACTGTGGGTTCCTTGGAAAAACACAGGCAGGAGCCACACAGCCATCCAAAGCCAAACATTTCTGGTTATACTGCAGGACTCAGCCCTGAGGACTTCATAAAGGAGCATATTGTCCATCCTTAATGGCCTAAATGAAGAAGCTCCATGTAAATTAACCATGCAACATCCCTGTGACTCGTTACCGAAAACAATTCCTTCTAAAAGAGGCAACCTTCCTGCTGCTGCTCCCAGCATCCTCCTGCATGCAATGGGCAAGTTCTTCAACACCCATTGCCAAGGCAGCATGGATGGTTTGCTGGCACAGCTGGCTTGCAAGAGGCATGTTGGCCATCGCTGACCTCTTCCGTGCTTCATACAAGGCGTGTTCCTGCTGGGCAGCGCTAGGAACCAAAAGTAGCTTGATGCAGAGGTGAGGTGGGGTGTGGATGAGCACTGTGGAGCTGGCTGCTGCATCTTCAGTGCACTTCACTTCTGAAGAACAGCTAGTTTCTGGCAATTCTTCTCGAGGAGCCAGGCTAAGGAGAAGGTAACCACATGACATGCAGCTTCTGGGGGAATAAACAACCATTCTCCCCAACAAAAAAAACAATCTGGGGGGTTAAGATCTGAACCCTACTCAACTCTTTGCCCTTTTAAAGGCAGTTCTCCTTGGGCAACAGGTTCAGCTGTTTATTATTGGCAGCTCCCCTCTCCATCACGGTCTCCAAAGCAATGGCAGGCTCATCATGTGTCTGTTCTCTACGATCAGTTCTTTTCTTGCGTGGAAGAAATGACTGAAAAGGATGTCCCCAGGCTGAGCATCTCAAGCTGGGACCGCATTTCTTGATCCCACAACAGAGACAGCATCAGGAAGAGCTGGGAATTTCGGCACTGAAGCCAACCTCAAAGACAACCCTTGACCAGCTCTTCCCATCCCATCACCCCGCACGGGCTGATGAAACCCCACCAGCAGACAGAGCAGCAGGGCTGGGACCTCAGCGCTCAACATCCAAGTTGTATCCTCAAAAGGAGGCAAAACACCCATTATTTTGATACAAAGCAGGACAAACTGGGACATCCCTCAAGAAAACATCGCTTAATTCAAGCCGAGAGCCGCAAGAACAGAAGAACCCGGCTCGTCTCTGCTGCAGAGCAAGTAGAAAAAGGATTTTCACATTTTTGACACTATTTCCCCCTCTACCTTGTGAGCTTGCCAGAGCTCCAGTTATTAGGAGGCTGTTTGTACAAACCCAGAAGCAATATATTTTTAGCACTGGAGAATCGCATGGCACGATCATTAAGCGTGCTTCTGCAGACAGCAACAAGAGCCGGGATTTTTCCTTCTCTAAATTGGCTGCAGCCACCATGGTTTTCAGCCCAAAGCAGACTTTCAGGAAATTCAGAAGGAGCAGGAGTCTTTTTTTCCATGACATATTTAATACCAAGCTGAAGCATACTCAATTTTCATACCACGCTTCTGATGGGAGGTTTTATGGCTTTGTTTTCCAAGCTGGATCTGTTGTACACTTTTGCTCCAGAGCATAATACCATGTATTATCCCAATACTCCCTAGCAACGTGACTTTTAATTGAGTGCAGAGCTTTGCAACGTTTGAGAGCATCTTGCTGACTCAGAGCAAAGACTGGGAGACCTCATCAAAACCCCTCGTAGGTGCAAGGGAACCTACAACGCGTGTACGACAGCGCCTGAGCTCCTCAATGTGACGTGGCCGGCACTGGCATGGACAATACCTTGGGAATGGTGAATTTGCTTCAGTGATTTCAATCACTAAGGGTAAGTTCTTTACAGAGAGAGTCGTGAGGGGCTGGAACAGGCTGCCCAGAGAGGTGGTGGATGCCCCAACCCTGGGGCTGTTCAAGGCCAGGCTGGATGGGGCCCTGGGCAACCTTGTGTAGCTCCAGGCCTGGAGGTTGGTGGCCCTGCCTGTGGCAGGGGGGTTGGCACTCTGTGATCCTTGGGGTCCCTTCCAACCCAGACCAGTCTATGATTCCTGATTCTATGATTTCACAAGTCATGGTCCAGCCAGCACAGTCTCATGGAGTGTTGGCCACACAGATGACAGCGGTGCCAAAGGGTGTGAAACAAGTGAAAATGCCACAAGTTCTGTCTGAACACTCAGCACGTGGACAAAAAGACAGGGGAAACAGTTCAATGTCAGAAATAAGACCTCAGAGCCAGACAGTGCATCAGCAAGGATGAGATACCATCTCCTCACTCCTCACCTGAAGGCCAGGAGTGCAAACACCTAGTAGACAAACCAACCAACATCCTACAAAAGGTGACCTGAAGAACGAAGCCAGCCTAGCATACAAACAGGAGGGGAATCAGATTTTTAAAAGGGTAGATAATGGCAGGACAAGGGGAAATGGACTAAAGGGAAGGGTTAGATTAGATATTAGGGGGAAGTTTTTTTACAGAGAGAGTGGTGAGGAGCTGGAACGGGCTGCCCAGAGAGGTGGTAGATGCCGCATTCCTGGGGTTGTTCAAGGTCAGGTTGGACGGGGCCCTGGGCAACCTTGTGTAGATCAGGCCTGGAGGTTGTGGCAGGGGGGTGGAACTCTGTGATTCTTGGGGTCCCTTCCAACCCAGACCAGTCTATGATTCTATGATTCTAACATCAAGCAAGAATTCACAGAGCCGGCTTCTGTTTACTTGCTGGAGCACAGAAGCTCCTTTGCATCAGGGGTATCATGCTCCCAGTCCTCAGATGGGGAGAATGGTCTTTTGACACTGGCAGAAAATAGCAGCTGGGCCCCACCAGATAACACAGAGCACACAAAACCACAGAAGCACCATCAACGGTGCGGACACCATCCCGTGAGGTGTTTCTCCGCCTCTACTCACTGGTGCAGGAGAGCAGGAGAAAGCAGGGGCACCGTTCACACATTGTGGGTGGAAGAAAGCTATCACTGCAGAAATGACACCAAAGCGCTGTCCCAGGGGAAACTGCTGCCGCTCTCAGGGCCGTAACAGGAGGAGCAGAGGGGAATCCATCAGCCCTCATGCTTGCAATGAGGAGACAGAAATATCGAAGCAGCCGTGCCAGGTCTGAGGGACAAAGATATCCCGACGAGATCCTGGCTCGGGTGGCTTTTGTCGGCTGTTGTGCAGAGCTAGCCGAGCTGAGCCGGCCTGCAGAGGCGGCTCGGCCTACAGCAACGGGACGGGTCAGCGAGGATGAAAACTGTAATTAAAAAGGGGTGTTGCAGATCAATCCCATCGCTTTTTGGGAGTTTGGCATAATGCTGCTGGTTTCGCTGCTACTGCGACACCGGGATACAGGTGGGGAATGAGTTTCCTGCCTGCTTGTGCTTATGTTGGGGTTAAATCACTCGTAGGCCTCCACACGCCCTCAAAGCCAGGCTTTCAGTGGAATTTCCTAGGACACAGGAAGCCAAAGAAATAAACCATGCGATTTCAGTCTATCTCCTTTGTGCCTAATCCATAAAAACCCCCAAATCTCCCTCACTTTCAGCGAGGAGACCCCAGGCACAGCCACAGACACGGAGGACACACTCCTCTTTGCCCTCTTCATTTCCACTGCAAAAAGGCTTTTAGCAAAAGCTCGCCTGAAATGCAAACAAGTTTCTTCAAAGGCTTAAAAAAGAGAAGGAAAAAAAAAGAAATTAATAAAAAAAAAATGTTCTGAATGTCGTAACTGCGTTGCCTAACATGGATAAAGGATTTAGAAGGGGGTTATGGGGGGGGAAAAACCCCTAAAAATAAGTTATGAAGGGTATGTAAGGTATTGATATACAGCACATGGTTTAAACTGTTAATCATTGAACAGATTCCAGTATAAAAATAAAGAGACTGAAGCTGCACATAATGGAGGAGCTGCTCTATTTATAAACTTCTCTGTGCAAAGGGCAGGCGAGGGCTGGGACGAGCAGGCAGCGGAGGCAGAGGGTCAGTACTACGCAGCCTGTATTTTGAGGGAAAATAAACAGATTTTATTTATTTTAATTTTTTTCAATTTTTTTTTAAATTTTTGGGGTTTTTTTTTAAAACCATTGTCAACCAAATCAAACCGAGTTAGTCGTCCGAGAGCCCGTGTGCCCTGGCCATGTGAGCAGCATTTACAGCTCCTGCATGTGACAGCTCTCCCAATTTAGCCAGTAACTGACTCCCGCTGACCTGTAATAACACCGCTCCCAAATTAGAGCCCTCAATTTGACTTGGCTTCGGTCCTTCCCTCCCAGCGACATAAAGCATCCTTCCACCCCTCCCGCCCCAATCACCCCCTTCAAACATTCATAATCCTGTCCTTTCACGCTGCTGACTCAAACTCACATTTAGCCTTTTCCTATTTTTTGGGGGGGTGGGGGTTAGGAGGATGTGGGGAATTGAAGAGGGATGTGGATGGGGGGAGCATCGGCAGCAAAGGGTAGGGAAAAAGCCTGGTGGAAAAACACCAAGAGACAAAAACAACAACAAAATCAGACCAAAAATTCCAAGTTGGTGACATTCAGCTGGAAAAGCTCAATGACTCACATGCAAATAAAATCTGCCTAAATTCACTGCTGCATGACGCAGGCCACTGGCTTCAACATAAAAAAGGCCAGGATGAAATCATCCACAATTAAATCGGAGCTTGGAAGGCAGCAAAAGCAGCCGCATCAGCGCGGTTCCCTTGGCTTAATAGGAAACACAAAGGAAGGAAGTTCAGTGGAGTGAGAACATCCCCCTTTTCCCCTCCTTTCCACCGACACCTCAAGCCATCAGTCATCCCCAACCGTCGGCACGGCTCCTCCGGCATCACACGTCGGCGCTCAGCTCCAGCGAGCTGCTCGCTAGCAGGCGGCTGCCAGATTTTAATGGGCTTTCCTGGAATACTAGCTCAAAAGTAAAATAAAAATAAATGTGGCTACGTAGGAAGGCAAACCCCCCCCCCACCAGTCAGCAGCTTCTTCCAGAGACTTCTGCCCCGTTCTCTGCAGAATGCAATGATATATTGTAAAATTAACATTTACAAACCTTGGACCAAATCCAGTCCCTCCCCAAATCCCCCAAATATGCAAGGAAGGGGGGAGGGGGGAGGGCTTTAAATCTTAGTTCTTCTCTTGTGCCACAACAGTGCTTTTAAATGTTATGAGTTTTCAGATATTATCTGAAGCCACACTGTAGAAACGCATTCGTGGCACGGGGTTAAGGCAAGGAATGGGGTGCTGGGGGTTCCTGCCCCTATCCCCCAAACGCAGCCATGCGGTGAACCAGGTCATCGGCCTCCTCCAGGCTAAAAATAACATCAGGGATGGGAGGCCGGGGGGAGGAGAGGGGGGTAATAAACTAAAAAAGGTCATTTTAACCCAGATCAGGCTGCTGATGGGATTCACAGCACGGCTCTACAAAAGGCTTTTAAGGGAAAACAATCCTTTAAGCAAGTCTTGACCCCTCTGCACCCTGAAATGCTGCTCCGGGGAAGAGTAGGTGAGCATCCATCTGGGATGCAGGATGACAGTGCCCCAAGCATCAGGAGTGGCCGCCACCACCAGCTCACTGCACTTAATTTTGGCTAGGGTTACGCAAGGAGCCTGCAGAAACAAGGTGATGGGGGCTGAACATTTATGGAGAATCCAGGTGCTTGAACCTTTACGGGTTTGCTCCCCGTGCGGGGTTGGTGTCTCCATCCCCGGGGTTAGCTGCAGTGCCGTGCTGCTGAAAGGTCCCAGCCGGAGCCCAGCGGCTCCTTGGCGCTCCAGCTTGAAGTGGCTGCAGAAGCAGGGTGTTAACAGGTCCATAAAAGGTAACTGGGAGCTGCAAACCTCCCGCCAGCGAGCCTACATTTGCTCGAGAGGAATCCACACCTCCCCGGGGATAAAAATAAATAAATAAATAAAATAAATATATAGAGGTCTGCAAGGGGGAGAGAGGGGGAAAGGTTGAAACTGCCAGCAAGAGGACATCCGACAGAGCCCAGGCCATCTGGCCACCCACCCCGCGCAGTGACACCACCGTCCCTTCGCCACCAGATGCTAATTCCTTTCATCCTGCCTGGCCCCGCGCTGGTGTAATTTTAGGTCTGTGAATAGGACCATCTGCCTTTGAGATGCTTGTTTATTTTTGGCTAAGCCCTCCTTTCCACCACTCCCTTCTTAAAGGAAGTCCAAATCAAGCTCCGTGTGGAATGGGGGTGCGTCTTGTCCTGTCTTCTAATCAATGAGCGTTAACGAGCGATCTCCAGCATGCTGCTCAAGTGTGTGTGTCATTTATCTTCAAAAGCTTCTTTGCTCCTCCCCCTGTTACCATGTGTAGTAGTAATTACTACAATTCCCTCTGAATATGGTGGCTTGGTCCAGCTCGGCCTAGGTGTGCTCAACAAACCTGCCCGCGGCCAAAGTATAGATGAACCAAACTGGTTCCTATCTCTGGGACCCGCTGCCATTGCTTCCTGTCCTGCTGTGGACATGGAAATGTTCAAAATAAAGATAAGCCCTGGAACTGCACCAGCTGAAGCACGTAACTTCCACAGGGTAAGAGGAAACGTGAGGCCTAGAGAAAAAGGGAGCTTTCAGGGAAGCTTTGCTGCCGTACACACCTAAGCGTTCGGAGTGGAAGTCACCATCACGATGTGCTGTGGCTCCCAGCAAACCGCTACATAGGAACCGTGACCAGCAATGTGGCCTCGTGGCTATAAAGGCTGATGGCATCCTGGGGTGGGTTAGAAAGGGGGTGGTTAGGAGGTCAGCAGAGGTCCTTCTACCCCTCTGCTCTGCCCTGGTGAGACCCCACCGGGAATATTCTGTCCAGTTCTGGGCCCCTCAGCTCAAGAAGGACAAAACCATGACAAACTCCTTGAAAGAGCTCAGCAC
>VZTU01014847.1:39108-58825 GCA_013400835.1 Zapornia atra | reverse complement strand
GTGATTTGGTGCAGCTCCAGGATGACAGTCCTCCCCTCAGTGCTCAGCTCAGGGCTTGAACTCACCACCTTATATATCTGAAACATTCTGCTCTGACTGCAACACTTTCTCAACAATTTGTCTCATACCCTCAGTGTGGCAACTGGCCATCAAACCAGCGACAGCCCCTTGTTAATTTGGAAGGAGACAGGGCTTAGAAGTCCCTTGCTCCTACATTTTACATTCCCAAACAAACCCACACATAATTCTAGTACCTTTACTATAAGCTGGCATTTCAAGTGTCCAACTCACAGAGTTTAAGATTAATTACAGGGTTTTGACATTTGCCTTCCTTAGTTTTGCAAAAGGTGACTTGCTTTGGAAGGAAAACCTGCCGTGCTTTAAATGAACTTCATCCATAACATTATCATAGAATCCCAGACTGGTCTGGGTTGGAAGGGACCCCAAGGATCACAGAGCTCCAACCCCCCTGCCACAGGCAGGGACACCAACCTCCAGGCCTGGAGCTACACAAGGTTGCCCAGGGCCCCATCCAACCTGGCCTTGAACACCCCCAGGGATGGGGCATCCACTACTTCTCTGGGCAGCCTGTTCCAGCCCCTCACCCCTCTCTCTGGAAAAAACTTCCCCCTAATATCTAATCTAACCCTTCCTTCCTTCAGCTTTAATCCATCCCCCTTGTCCTGCCATTATCTGCCCTTTTACCAAGCTGATTCCCCTCCTGTTTCTCTGCTCCCTTCAGGGACTGGCAGGCTGCAATGAGGTCCCCCTGCAGCCTTCTCCTCTCCCGGCTGAACAAGCCCAGCTCCCTCAGCCTCTCTTTGTAGGGCAGCTGCTCCAGCCCTCTGAGCATCCTCGTGGCTCCTCTGACCCCTCTCCAACAGCCCCACATCTCTCTTGTATTGGGGCCCCAGCTCTGGACACAGGACTCCAGCTGGGGCCTCCCGAGGGCAGAGCAGAGAGGGACAATCCCCTCCCTGTCCCTGCTGCCACCCCTCTGCTGATGGAGATGGACAATGAGTACAATGACTTACCGTAATAGTGAGAAAACCAGAAAAGGCTCAAACAATGTTCTCTCCTCACTATGTACAGTGCTTTTAAAAACAACCTGTGTTTTGCAGGACAGCTGTTGGCTTGTTTCCTGCTGTTGGTACAACTCTGTTTTCTGCAGGCCTGCCTCTTCAAACCACAACTACAACTTAAAAGTGATTTCCACGTATAAAGCATCACCCCCCCTTTTTCCATCTGGGTAAAAGCAGGTGCTTTGGTCAGGAACCCTGGAAGTCTGTGTTAGAAAACGCTGCTGCTGTAAACCAAACCACCAGGGCCTGTGAAGGGGGTGGAATCTACAACCACGAAGTGTTCTGCAAACCACACCGACCACAGGCAGCCTCCATGGGCTTGTGTGCATCTCCTGGACCCCACGGAAGCGTCTGCATTGAACCTTCCATCAGAGAAACAACTCTGTGTGGAAACATGCTCCAGAGCAATGGTGGCCAAGCACGTCTTCTTTTGATAGTTATTAATCCAGACACTTTGCATCCCACGAGCCAAGTCGCCGAGGCCGAGGGACACTTCTTGCTTTAGTGCCTCTTACAGCCTTTCCAGCTGCTGCTGCTTTGGGTCAGCCTGGTGAGGTTGCCTAAGGCTGTTGCCTGGGTGCTTCTGTTTCTGCTCGTTTTGTCTCTGCAGCCAGTGGTTTTGCCCAGGTGGTCACTGTCCTGGGCTTAGCATCAGGCCTCTCTTCATCCTCCAAGTGCTTTTCACAGTGGTTTTCAAAAGGTGGGAATTTTAGCCTGTGTCCGACCGCAAAGCAAACAGTGGCAATGCCGCTCCCCACCGCGTGTCCTCATGCGAAGCTGGAGGTGAGAGGACCTGGAAAGGGCTTGGCTGCAGACCACGTGCCTGGCACCTCCTGCTTGAAGGCCTTCCCGCAGGTGGAGCTCCTGGAGCTCCTCTCACCTGACCGGAGAAGCTGGTGCTACGCAAGGCGGGCGGAAGAGCAGAAGCTCTTCCTGCACCGGCCACACTTGTAGGGCTGTTCCCCAGCGTGCAGGCGGACGCGCAGGCCCAGCCCAGCCTTCTGTGCCAAGCCCTTCTCTCAGTTGAAAGGCCTCTCGCTGGCGCACAGGCGGTGGTGGGTTGCCAGGCGCACACACAAAGAGCTTGCCGGGGCACTCGCGCTCGAAGGGCCTTGTGCCGGTGCGGGTGGCCTTGCGAGGTGGGAGGGCTGGAGGAAAAGCTTCCTGCAGACGGGGCACTGGTACTGCCGCTCGCCTGTGTAGGAGAGGAGGTGGAGGGCGAGATGCAAGGAGGAGAGGAAGGCCCCGCCGCAGAGCTGGCAGGCATGGCGACTGCTCCCCGGTCTGGGTGCGTTTGTGGAGGCCCAGCACTGAGGAGAGGGCAAAGGTGTTGGCGCAGGCAGGGCAGCGGTAGGGCTTCTCCCTGGTGCAGACCTGCCAGTGCTCAGCCAAGCCAAGGCCCTCCTCGCCTGGCTCGCAGCCGTGCAGCCCCTCCAGCTCAGCAGCAAGCACCCAGCCCTGGCCCGCTCCGGAAGCAGTGGCAAAGGGAGAGCTGCCGGCAGCCATCCTGCCGCTTGATGGCAGAGACCAGTCCGGTGATCTCCCGCGGCAGGAGGCCAGGGCTCTGGGCACGGCTCCCCATGGCGCTGACCCCGCAGGGCTTCGGATCGTGGCCCCGCTTCGGCTTTGCCGTGCCCTAGGCGGGGACGCTGCCCGCCCCTCCTCACCGTGCAGCACCAACCCAAGCAGAGACAAAGGGGGCGTGGGGCTGGAGCCCCGGGGCAGAGGCCAGGGGGTTACCCAGAGAAGGCAGGAGCAGCCCAGGGGTTGAAGGCGTGTGGCTGTAAGGCAACTGGCAGTAAACACCACAGAAGAGGGGCTCCAGGCGCTGAGCCAGCCACAACACGGGGGAGCCGCACGCTGCAGCCGAGCTGAGCTTCTGATCTACCAGCAACTCAAGATTTATTTCAAGAGCTGTTTTGAAATGTTTAATGTGCTTCTCATCTTAGGTTTGCTTTACAAGGCAACTTGTCTCGCTGTCAGCAATTTCTCCATACAAAAAAAAAAATCTTACAATGCTTTATTTGCTAGAAAACTACAACATTAAAACTGGGGTTAGGTAGTTCTTTCCTTTTGCCAGCTGTTTGTTACTAAGAGTGTCCCACAGTCCACTGCCAGAGGTCGCTGTGCTTAAGTGACACAAGTTCTGTACATAATTACAGTCAGAATAAGCAGCTGTATAATACACCACGGTCAAACACCAAGAGGGCGAAGAACTACTATATATGAAAGCTTTAGTTGGAAGATTTTTATAGTTTATTTGACCCAAAATCATTTTGATATCCTCATGTATCAGGAGGCTGACACCCACCTTTCTTAGGCACTGACCCAGGCAGAATTACCTTGCAGAAAAACCCAACTCTCTTGCCTAACTCGTGCTTTATTAAAAATTTTTAACGTAGCTCAAAGTCTTTAACAACTCTAGAAAAATAATTATTTGCTAGACTGGTGCTTACCTTCAAATACATGGAAGTATTTGAGCAATTTTCACATTCTGAATTAGGTTGGCTGCAGTATTAGATCAGACAAACTGCATAAACCTTAACTAGTCAAGTGTGACTCAACCAACTGGATATTTCAGCTGGAACAATTTAAAAACAAACAAACAAAAAAAAAACAAAACCAAAAACCCAAGTCCATCTAAATACAACTCTAAATAAAAATGAAAATCTGTACCACAGCAGAACAAGCTAAGTAACACTGAATGATCTTTGCCATGGTGGGGAAAAAGGTAAAATTAAAATCACTATTGGAAGTTTTAGCATAGGTTATTGAGGGATAACATAGCGAGACCATGCTTTGTGACCACTACTACAAATCATATGGAGATGACTGGCTTTGGAATGACTTTTCAAATACTGGGTGTTATGCAGGGCAGTAATTAACAGCTAATGCTATGAAAACAAGCGACTTCAGCATGAAGTTCCAACAGAACAGAGCAGAGCAGTGAAGGCTCCTGCATCAAGTAGTTAAAACTGGATTATTAATTTATATTTTATTATAAAGTTTATAGCATTACAGAGGCCAGCATGGCACGATAAGTAACCTTGTTACAGCTGCAGTATCTGGTTTTGCTTGGTACAAAAAAGAACAAATAAAAAAACCAAAAAAGCTGAACAACAGGGTTAATTGTTGCTGTGCTGAATCCTGGATGGGAATGGATTTATGTCTTCTGAATAGGGATTGAGGCCAGTGATTTAAAATAAAAAAAAAGGCTGCATTTTTCAACCTCAGGTATGTGCAAATTTCCTTTCAGTACAGTAGAGAATACGGTAGGTAACGTGTGCAGTCTTGGGAGTTACACCCTGACCCAGATTGCTGCCAGTATATTGCAAACAATCCCACGGAAGGTGAATTCCCAAGAGCTACTCAACGACTTTCGGTACTATTTCCAGGAGTCTTCCTCACAGCTGGTGTTCTCTCTCCCCATCCCACTTTGTGTCCTTTTATGCAGTGCATCAAGTACTGACATTCATAAGTATTGTAAAAAAAAAAGCCAACACAACCCCAAACCAAATAACCCACCTTGGTCCATGATAGTTCTAATAAGCTTCCTTCAGGAATTCCAGTCAACTCTCCGTCCCAAGACAGCTGGAACTGTTGCAATGGACTTATGAAAAAGCAAATGTGATCTGAGAGAGATGAAGTTCTGTGAAGATTAGTATCTTCATTTCCCTAAGTTCTTCAACAGCTTTTAAAACCACAGAAAAAAAAAAACCCAAATGGATTCAGATGTTGCTATTTGGAAAGTCCCTTAATTTTGGTGCTTTAGCCTCGATCTGATTTTGTGTTTTCACATGTTGTAGGCAACATAAATAGGATCCAACTGGTCAGCTAAAAAGCCATCTCTCAAGTGCATTCGCTGCTTCTCACCACGGGAATTGATAGGAATAACACCGGGGTCCACGATGACTACCACACCTACTATCAGGTAATGCTCTTCCAGAACCACGTTGGTTACCAGTGCCACCAGGTCCAAGGCTTCTTGCTCTGAGCCTTCTAATTCTGCAACCACCACCAGCAAGTTGGTCCACGTAAACACAGCGCTGGGGGCGTGATACAAATGTTAGCAGTGAGGAAAGAAGCACATAGTCAAAAGGCAGTTTAGTTATCAGGGAGAGACTCTCTGGACATGAGTTCTGTCAGGACTCAGGCAGTGTAATAACTCAGAGCGAGTGACATTACAGCAATGAGAAAATATTCATGAGTCAAGCTGTAACTTCTGGAGGTATTCACTGCCACTGGTTCTTTAATGCTCTGTGTACAAAATAGGTCTTCTTCTCTTACATGTATGCAGTTAATATTTAGGAGCCCTTTGCACACACATGTTAAGCCAGGAACTGTTAAGGTGTCTCATGCAGTGTGTGCATACGTGATATGAATGCACTTGTGTGCACCTTCAGAGGCTGAAAGGAAAGCCAAAGCCTCTAGGATTGTGAGTAAACACTACTGCTTTGGGACTGAAGAGGGCCTGCAGCCAAATGGCCTATGTGGCTCCTTAGGACCAAATGTGAAGATGCCATTCAAGAAACCCCTTGAGGTGTGTCTACCACATCCATGTGCGCACATTTTGACAGCCAGAGAAGCCAAGGACAGGACTTGTGAGTGTGCTGCTGCCCCAATCATGCCTTGCCCTCCCTGCCTTTCAGACTATGAAAACTGAATTCTGACAAAGGGCTGGCCTGTTCCCCGCCACCCCGAGCAGGGGAAAGAGGGGCTTCCCATTTCAGTCACACTCGGTGCCCACGAGTCATTACTAAGCAAAGTTTTGGTGAGTTCACTCTCCAGCCAGCTCTCAGTGTAGCATGCTATTCCACAGAGCTTGACTTCCACTGCTTTAGAAGAAATAAAAGGACAAGGCAAAGTAATCTGGAGGCTCTTACCATTCTGCGATGCTCTTATGTGCTCTTATTACAGAGGTTTCGATGTCGATGGGATGGTACCTCATTCCTCTGAGCTCCAGTGTTTCATCCAAGGAGCCTACCACATACAGGGCATCATGCCTCTCTACAACATAGCACAGGCATGCAAAGCATTATCAGATCTGCAGAACAAAGACAGTCGTTTGCCTGCTCTTGACATTCTACCATGTCCCTGGTGCTCCCTAGGAGAGAGCTCCCTAACACGTATCAAGCTCTTTTTGGAGAGAAGATAATTAAGAGGTCATTTAGCACTTCCACTTAGTGGCTCCAAGCAAATGAAATCAGACTAAAAAGCATCCCTGGGTCATCCAGTTCTGCCCCTTTTCTCATAAATCCAATCTAAATCCCTTGGGAAGGCATCTTTTTGTCATCCTGTTCTCACCAGAGAACTCTGCTCTGATAGACAGGAACACTTTTCCAATTTTCAGACTTGCTTTTTTTTTAAAAAAAAACAGTTTACACACTCTTGTCCTAATGCCAGGATCTCCTCAAGTTCCCACAATTAATGCAGCAAGAATGACTCTATCCCCCTCCTCAGCCTTAGCTCTGCTAGGTTAAATAAACAAAACTGTCCTAGACCCTTCTTGAAGGATGCGCTCTCCACATTCCCACATCCGTCCTGTAAGCTGCAGGGATTTCTCCAGCCAGACCAACAGCATCAACCCTTCTTGCTCTCAAGAGCCCCAGGGAGACTGAACAGCACACCAGCCTTGAGGATGACCCTGTCTGAGTGACTAGATCCAACAGAGTTACACCACCAAACCACGGGCTGGTATCTACTGCAACAGATGAAGTAGCTCCTCCACAGAAGTCTGCACCTTAACAAGCTGTTCTCCTTGCTCACACTTCTTCCTTTGCCTAATGGAGGACTCAAAGTAGGATGGACATGGTTGGTGTCCCCTAAATAGACACTTATGTTCCACATTCTATCCTGCACCGTGAGTGATTACAGGAAAGATCAGAAGTGCCTGTGAACCCCCTACAGTACTTCATCCAGACACAGCAATGAGTGGACACCGACACTATTCATGTCGCTATACCACCATTCATTTAAGTCCAGTCACAGACAATTAGCAATATATATTTGCTAATAAGTTACAAGCATTCAAACTCCTTTTCTTAGGATGTCTGGCTGGTTTTTTTTAAATGTGTGAAGGCCAAGAGTTATACCTACTCCACTACTGAAGAGAAAAAGCAGCAGTTTTCCTTCTGTCTACTTATAGTTCTCAAGTTTAGACAGCTTAGATTGAAAAAAGGAGATTAACAGTTTCTTTTATATACTGGAAAAATGATGGAGAAATTAACCCCCTTTAACTTCTCAAAGGCTGGGAAATCACTGGCATTTGTGCATGTCCCAGAACTGCTGAATAACAACATCATTCATTTGCTCTGGAGCAACACTGAGATACCACATCTTGCCTGTGAAGCAAACGAGTTCAGGGAAAAAGTGAGCAGAAAGGCTCTAGTGCTTCTAACAAATGTCCTTATATTATTTTACATAAGTGGAAAGAAAGGAAGTTGATTTCCCAATCAGTGGAAGAGGGCAGTATGCATTTCCCCTTTTCCATGGTTACCCAGTATGCACGAATGTCTCCAGAGTAACACTTCCCATTCCATTCAGCACTCTTCTTCGATGGGCAGCAAGATAAAACTTCCAGGACAGCTTACTCTTCTCTAGCTCAACTACCCCAAGGAGTTTCAAGCACATCTTCTGCAAAGTGCCTTTGTTTCCTCACCTCCACTAGCATCAGTGAGCTCTGTTCTACGCAGGAAGCCCAGGTACCCAGTCCGAGCCCAGAGGGTCTGCGTGTCCCCGAAGCTCAAGCGAGCGGTGAAGTGATCGGCGTGCAGGGCTTCTTCTCCATACACTGTGTAGTAACCAGTAGCGTTGTGGGGACTGCTCACCCAGATCTAGGGCATTAGAAAAGAAACCCAAACCAAAAGGGAATCCCAGATAAACATGCCAGGAGGTCTCATTTCTTGATTTTTAAAAGGTCTGTTCCTCTGATAATTGCTTGTTCAGCCTGGAGAAGAGAAGGCTGTGGGGGGGACCTCACTGCAGCCTGCCAGTCCCTGAAGGGAGCTTATAAGCAGGAGGGGATTCAACTTTTTAAAAGGGCAGATAATGGCAGGACAAGGGGGATGGATTAAAGCTAAAGGAGGGAAGGTTTAGATTAGATATTAGGGGGAAGTTTTTTCCAGAGAGAGTGGTGAGGGGCTGGAACAGGCTGCCCAGAGAGGGGGTGGATGCCCCATCCCTGGACGTGTTCAAGGCCAGGTTGGATGGGGCCCTGGGCAACCTTGTGTAGCTCCAGGCCTGGAGGTTGGTGGCCCTGCCTGTGGCAGGGGGGTTGGAGCTCTATGATCCATGGGGGCCCTTCCAACCCAGACCATCCTATGATTCATTCTATGATTCTATGATAATTGTGTTGCTCCTAAACCTCCAGGAGTTGTTTTTATGGAAGTAATTCATTAACTTCTGCCTCACAGAAAATGAGCATTAAAAAAAGGAGCAAAAAGGGTTGTTTTTTTTTTTTAAATGCATGCAATTGCATTTAAAATCAACTAATTAATCTGGAAAAACAAGCAAGGCATTTGGCTTAGTGGAAAGGAATGCCTGCTCACCTGCAGTCCTCTGTGAGGAGGACGTCTTGGTATACACAAATCCAGGTGTACATAAAGCAGATGAAACCAAACAGGAAATTGCCTCACTACTACTGCCCACTGATGGGAGGACATGCAATATTCACTGCCTCCTCCAGCTGCAGGTCAGGCACAGACATGCCAGCTGGTACTACCACACAGGAGCGTGGCAGGGGAGGGAGGAAACCATGCAGACAGACAGATGGATGAGCATCTAAACAGTCCCAGCTCTCCATGCAGAGTTCGTTCACTTGCAAATTCTGTGGCTATCCCACAGAGAGACAAGCATTTGGCTGACATGCTTTATCTATACATTAAATCACTGTTGACAAACAAAGTACAATGACATCAAAGCTTTACCTCTCCTAAATGTGAGTCTCCCAGAGGTCCCTTGGTTTCTGTGTGTGCTATGATGACCTTCACCCCTGGAAGAATCTTGAAGGAGAAAATGTTTAAAATAGAAGCTCAGAGAACTTGAATTCATCAGAACTTAACAGTGCAGAGCCCCAGAAATCACCAGCCCGTGCAATTCTCCCCCCCTCTCTGCACAAACCCTCTCCTCTTAGCAAGTTGCTTTATCACTTAAACTCCAAGCAGCTATTGTGCAGCTTGAGCTGAAGTTTGTTTCACAGTGGAAAAATGCCTTCCATATGAAGGCCTCCCACTTTTTCAGTTGAAACAACATATCCTGATGCTTCACTTTACGGACCTGGTTTCACTGTACTTATCTGGTCACTTTATGCTCTCTCTAATGCCTCTCTCCTCTATCTATGCCCTGATTAGTGAAGCTGGTGGTCCAGATTCTGTACTGAGAGCTGGCTGAAGGAGCTCACCAGCCAGGAAGGGGTCATGAGGAGGAAGGATTGCTCTCAATCTCTCACCTTCCCAGACTCCATGAGCGGCAGACTGTGTGGAGAACCTCTCTCTACCAAACGCACCCTGAGAAAAAGAAGAGAATGCATTTGTACAAGCACTGATCAACTTAAATAGAGGTTAAACAGGTGTGTTCCAGTGTACCCAGTGTTAGCCTATCCTCACACCAGTCAGCTACACTCAGCTGTTCACAATGCAGTAGGACAGTTAAGAGTCTCTGGCTGTCTTCAGGACTTCCCTGTGAGCTCCCACCAGCCCGTGTCTGTGCAGCCCCTCAAATCTAGCTTCATGTGGTTCAGTTTGCAGAAGGAACAAGGATGGATTGCAGGTGGGAGAGGTGTATGAGAGAAGAGGCTCTTACACATGGTGTCACATCATAGAATCATAGACTGGTCTGGGTTGGAAGGGACCCCAAGGATCATAGAGCTCCAACCCCCCTGCCACAGGCAGGGCCACCAACCTCCAGGCCTGGAGCTACACAAGGTTGCCCAGGGCCCCAGCCAACCTGGCCTTGAACACTTCCAGGGATGGGGCATCCACTACTTCTCTGGGCAGCCTGTTCCAGCCCCTCACCACTCTCTCTGGAAAAAACTTTCCCCTAATATCTAATCTAACCCTTCCTTCCTTTAGTTTTAATCCATCCCCCTTGTCCTGCCATTGTCTATCCTTTTAAAAAGCTGATTCCCCTCCTGGAATGTGCTTCCCTGTCTCCAGGCTGCCAGAATGGTGGAGCACTTCACAGTGCCAGCACAGCTTGCAGCGTGGAGTTCCGAACACGTGGGAGACACACCCCAGCACTGTCTTGTTTTACACAATTCATAGAATCATAGACTGGTCTGGGTTGGAAGGGACCCCAAGGATCACAGAGCTCCAACCCCCCTGCCACAGGCAGGGCCACCAACCTCCAGGCCTGGAGCTACACAAGGTTGCCCAGGGCCCCATCCAACTTGGCCTTGAACACCCCCAGGGACGGGGCACCCACCCCCTCTCTGGGCAGCCTGTTCCAGCCCCTCAACACTCTCTCTGTAAAAAACTTCCCCCTAATATCTAATAACATACTATCCCTACACCCACAGGCTAGGATGGACTAATACAGCATTAAGGCCATGGGAGAGCTTGTTTCTAACAGGAATACATACCATGAGAGTCATGGTGATGCACTGAACAAGGAGAAGATTACTGTAATTTACACTGATCTGTTCAGATGCCAGATTGGGATCACAAACTGCTGGTGAAGAGCTTGTCTTCTAACCTATGAATTAAGCTTGCAGAACTACAGACCTGAGCCTGATGCACCCTTGGCATGTTTCCTGATAGCACATGTGAGGCTTTGTACACTGCAGTGCAGGCCTGACATCAGCTTGTTTGCCCTGGGAAGGGCAGGGCAATCAAGCTGGTTTAACAAAAAAGACTAAAGGGAACTCCAACTGTACTTTCTCCACTTCCCAGAGACATTGGAGCCTCAGAGCTGCCCACCATAAGGAGACAAGGCCAGGGACATACTATGCAAGATGGGAAACTGCCAGCCAGGAACACCCCAGGGGCAGGGTGTTAGTGTCAGCACACATACCCACAGGGGAGGAGGATCTCTGTTCTTGCAGACTTTCTGTACTGAACTGGTCCTGGCCCTGAGTAACCTGATGAAGCCTTGAAGCTAGACCTGCTCTGAGCAGGAGTTCACAGGAGGGACATCCAGAGATCTTGCTCACCCTGTTTCTGTGATTCTGTGACTAACCAGCAATGTCACCTTCTGCTAAGAGCGTGCTTTGGCAAGGAACAGCTAACAAGTCTGGATGATTACAGCATTGATGAACAGACAGCAAGTTAGGTGAGGGCCTAGAAAGGAACAGCAGACCAAGCGATGGAGGAGGAGATGCCTGACCACTTCCAGCACCCAGCTATCAGTCTCTAGGGTGGGTTCCACTTACATGGTGATGACAGATTAGCTGCTGCCTGGAGTATTTCCACAAACCAATGCAATGCCACAAGGCTGAACTTTCTCCTCTATTAAATAGTGCTTTAACATAATCTGTACCTGTCATGTCGAAGTGCTCTCATATCTACGTAGACTGTTGTTGGATCTGGTCCTGCTGTTCCCTAAAAATAAGAAGGAAGAAACAAATTCAACCAAAGCCAGAAAATCTTGCTTTTATTCTCACAGACACATAAATTCACAAATTCCTCTCCCTTTCTTACTGATACTTAGAAAGGACTGCCCTAATCTATCAGAAATACAGTAAAATAGACCCCCTTCCTAGTGTGACTGCCATAAAGCTTTGATGTTTTAAGGAATCAGTAAATGAACAGACAAATGAAGTATGTAGTTATATGGTTAAGCCTCTAAGTTTTTTAAAATGTTTAAATTTAAAACTTAGGCTTTAAAATTTTCCTTTCAGTAAGCACCTCCTCTAATAACTACACAGCAAGTGCAAAGCACGTAAGGATTAACCTATGTGGGTCTAATTCCTTTGCCACAGCCCAGGCTGTTCAACTTGGTTAACAGCTTAAAAAAGCCCAACAGTTGACTGAAACATAACTCTAACCAAACCCTATCTGTCCAAGGCCAGTTACAGCCAAGGCAGAGCTCTGCTGTGGTCAGAGGATAAACCTGACGTGGCTCTGGTGAGGGGTTTCCCATTTCCCAGCATGGGAACAGGGGACCTTTTCTTTTCCCTATCAGATTCTAATCTCAAGACAACTAGAAACTACAGTGAAATGCATATTTAAGCTAAAAAAAAACAACCCCAAACCCAACAAACAAAGAAAGAAACCCTGCAAAACCCCACCATGCTACATTTTGGTGACTATTTTACCCCACAGGACCGTTTCTCATTTTAAAAATACTTAAGATGAGGCCACTTTGCCATCAGCTGAAGATTGCCATGCTGGAGAACAGCAGCAGTGTCTTTATAATGACATCCCCTTGTACTTCCACAGCACAGCTCAGTACCACTGATGGCCACACCACGGTGACAGGATGTTCTTTGTACCATTCAGTGATTTTAATGGCTGGCTTGCTTCAGAAAGAGGTTTTGTACTTCAGCTCCACGTGTTCTTTGTCAGTAAAACTGAACTTCTTTAGAAAAAAAAAACAAACCCCACCAAATCTCACTTGGATCTGTTTTAGGAACAGCACACAGTCACTAGAGAGTACCACTGCTGAACCAGTTAGGACGGTACAAGCACACATGCATCACTATACCTGCTCAGCCAGCTTGCCCAGCCTGTTTGGCTGACAGTGGGACCACAAACAGAAGTAACAGAGGCCATCAAAGTGTGTGAAACAGAGAGAAAGGGGAGAAAAGAAAATACAAACAAAGAGGCACTGGAAACATAAGATACACACAGTAAGACAGAAAACAAAGCTCACACTGCTTTAGAGTGAAAAGAAAAAAATCTACATTTCAGATTACTTAAGAGCTTGGCACTTTGAAGTGTTCATTGGGAAACACCAAGCCCCAGTTAATGAACAAGAAGAGGTTTAAGGCAGATTGGAAGTCATGCCTGTGGCTTTATCATAAATCCCTCCTCCATCTCTAAGTATCTGAAGGCAGCTTGCAGGTTCAGAAACCTCTTCTCAGCAAACCAGACAGTATGTGCTTATTTCTGTGCTCACTTGGATCAAATGCCCATTCAGTCTGGATATTCATCTATGTTCAGTTAAATTCAGTGATTTTTAAAAAGGCAAATACAGGTATCACTTTGGAAGAATGGGGGAAAGAGGTAAAGAAAAAATGCCTAAACCACCCACTCAAGAATAGAGAACAGAGATGTAAAAGGTATAAAATGAAGGGAAAGCTTAACTGCCCAGCAACTCTACACTCTTAGGAGTTTTCTTGGGAGTGCTCTTCCATCCACCATTATTAAATTCTGCAGAAAAGAAATGTTTCTCTCCTCCCCTCTCTTTCTGTGCTCTGAACAGCACATATCCAAAACTGGCTTTTAAAATTCTTTAGACAGCCAATTAGGAAAGCTCTTCTTTCACACTTGGCATCTGAAAAGTTTTAATCAATGAATTTGAAATCTTAATTTACAGTCATCTTCATTTCACCTATGTCCTTCCTATTTGTCCACCTCCTAATTCAAAAAACTCATCTGGCCACATTTCTTTATAAACATTGATCTAGAGGTTGTTAAAAACCTTTTCTCCTTTAATGTGTATGAAAGAAACTATAGAAACTAACAAAGAAATTATAAGTGGTAACATATTTAAGAAGCTCCTGGCTCAAACCATCTCTTTTGTAGAAAACCCAGGGCAGGGAAATACCTTCTGAGGGGGAAGAAGGCTTTCCTTCATCTGGTGGGCACCAGAAAGAAAAATAGGCTTTTCAGAAGTGCAGTAGCAATCTTCAGAGAATTGTATGTTCTTACTGTGTCAAATAAATAAAACTGGAAATAGAATTTAAAGTTATGCCCATACTTAACGCATGTGCCACCTATGAAATTCCCCACATGGAGCGTGCTACTTACTGCCATTCCTGAACCTCAGGCAGGTTATCTATTAACTCAAGGATCACCCAAAACTCAGGCTGCTGTGCCATTTACCAGACCACACTTACTACCTGAAGGCCAGGTAAGTTGTGGAACACATTTGGGGTTCCCCAACCCCCTAACTAGAGGAGAAACAGCAAATTAAGAAAAGTTCCATTTAATCTGGTTAAATTACACATAGAAGATTGTGGTCAAATGAATGCTGAACTCAGAGGCAGGTCTGGGCCACAGCACATGAAACAGGGCTATACTTCACAGGCATGTTCTCCCCTCAAAGCTTCCCATTTTATACCTTTAATTGGAAGAAAAACCCTAACACTTTCATGTCTCACATATGGCAAGACCAATATACTTTGATAATGCCCATTTGAGATCTTTAAATGTGAAGAAAACCTGTTGAGCTTGTCCATTTTTCCTGGGTCTTATTTGAGAAACTCCACTTGGCATTTAATTCCCCATGTAACTTATTTATCAAACAGCCAAAATCTAAGTCACATAAAAGCTGAGAGAGTGCTGCTTGAAATCTTTTAATAGGTTTATCAACAGGAAGCTGTGCATTTCATTTAATCACACTCTTGCATAGGAGGAAGGAAACAGCTTTCTTAGCACTGATCCTCTGTATCAGAAAGGCAAATCAAACAGTGAGTACAGAAAAGAGAAATTATCATAATCAGCATCTTCCAGACTTATTTAACTTGGTGATGAAGCAAGCAAGCAATGGAGCTTAGAAAACATCATACACACAGAATCATAGAATCATAGACTGGGCTGGGTTGGAAGGGACCCCAAGGATCACAGAGCTCCAACCCCCCTGCCACAGGCAGGGACACCAACCTCCAGGCCTGGAGCTACACAAGGTTGCCCAGGGCCCCAGCCAACCTGCCCTTGAACACCCCCAGGGACGGGGCATCCACTACTTCTCTGGGCAGCCTGTTCCAGCCCCTCACCACTCTCTCTATAAAAAACTTCCCCCAAATATCTAATCTAACCCTTCCCTCCTTTAGTTTTAATCCATCCCCCTTGTCCTGCCATTATCTGCCCTTTGAACAAGCTGATTCCCCTCCTGCTTATAAGCTCCCTTCAGGGACTGGCAGGCTGCAATGAGGTCCCCCCGCAGCCTTCTCTTCTCCAGGCTGAACAAGCCCAGCTCCCTCAGCCTCTCTTTGAAGGGCAGGTGCTCCAGCCCTCCGAGCATCCTCGTGGCTCCTCTGACCCCTCTCCAACAGCCCCACATCTCTCTTGTATTGGGCCCCCAGCTCTGGACACAGGACTCCAGCTGGGGCCTCCCCAGGGCAGAGCAGAGAGGGACAATCCCCTCCCTGTCCCTGCTGGCCACAGAGCTGAACCTGGTTCCCTATAGACTTCCCCAGAGAGTCTGTGTAAGGAATAAGCAGTTTAGTCTCACCTGCAAGCAAATGGCTATGTTGACCCTGCACCCAAACGTGGTGCTCACTGCCCGAGCAGAGAGACCCAGGTCTTTGAACAGCTTGGAGAAAGACTGTGTTAAGGTAATCCTTGGTCTCTCCTCTGCCACCACCATGCACGTTCGCACGCAGGACAGGTTAACTCCTTTCAGCTGAGAGATCAGACAAAGAAAACAACATTAGGAAGACTGAAGTCAACAATTCTAGACATAAACCATTTTAGTTTCCAGAAAGGATGAACTTTAAAACCACCAGAAGGAACTGGTTGAACAGTACAGACACAGACTGCACTCGATTTGGCTCCACTCACTTAGGACAACCCTCTAAATTTGTGCCAAGCAGCTCCCGTGGCAGGGTTTGATGCACAGGATGATGCTACCTGAACCACCTAGCAGCAACGCAGCTGCTCCTTACTGTGAGCTGAGAAGCCCACAAGATGTCATTGTGTCCCAGGGCTGGGCTCACAAAAGCCCCACTTGGTCCCAGCGCCACGCAGTTCAGATGCAAATGGGACATTGGAGGCACTATTAGCCCTCACTGGAGTGAACCGGTAGCAATGGGCTGTGGGCCAGCAGTCCCTTCAGCAAGGATCCAGAGAACAGAGGGACAGAGTTTCCTGTCTAGGCTAAGATGAAGTGCAGCGCTGCTGCTTCCTTGTGCCCAACAAGCTGCTTAGTTACTCCAGCTGTGGGAGCTCTTTGCCATTGAGACAGAGGCGTCTCTTCAAGGAAATCAAGTTTCAGATCTCCCTCAAAGACAGAACAGATTTGTATTTGTAACTGCTGCCATTCGAGGGTCACATCCACTTCAGAGCTCAACGCTTCTGATGTCCAGTGATCTGAAAAGCCTTCCAAGTTTTACAGGGCTTTTGTTTTGGTCTTTTGGGGGAAAGGTTTTTTGGGTTTTCTTCTGGTTTTGGGGGTGTGTTTTGTCAGTTTGTTTGGGGTTTGTTTCTCTTAAGACAAGAAAAAAGTTGACAGGCTTGCTACATATTTTGCCCAGAATCTCAGAAATACCCACCAACACAGAAGCAGTATAAAAGCTGGAAACATAAGATGACTTTTG
The DNA here is from genome assembly GCA_013400835.1 of Zapornia atra. Lineage (NCBI taxonomy): Eukaryota > Metazoa > Chordata > Aves > Gruiformes > Rallidae > Zapornia > Zapornia atra. The sequence continues at coordinate 42,325 of VZTU01014847.1, read as the reverse complement.
TTTTTCTACTCCACTAGAAGCAGGAGAACTGAAACTTCCCACAACGTCAACATTTCCCAAAAAGCAAGTCACAACAAAAGGCATTCACAGAAATACTGATGGGGACATCTTCTGCAAGTATTTTTCACAGAATCACAGACAGGTCTGGGTTGGAAGGGACCCCAAGGATCACAGAGTTCCAACCCCCCTGCCACAGGCAGGGCCACCAACCTCCAGGCCTGGAGCTACACAAGGTTGCCCAGGGCCCCAGCCAACCTGGCCCTGAACCCCCCCAGGGACGGGGCATCCACTGCTTCTCTGGGCAGCCTGTTCCAGCCCCTCACCACTCTCTCTGGAAAAAACTTTCCCCTAATATCTAATCTCATCCTTCCCTCCTTTAGTTTTAATCCATACCCCTTTGTCCTGCCAGTGTTTATCCTTTTGCAAAAGTTGAATCCCCTCCTGCTTATAAGCTCCCTTCAGGGACTGGCAGGCTGCAATGAGGTCCCCCCACAGCCTTCTCTTCTCCAGGCTGAACAAGCCCAGCTCCCTCAGCCTCTCTTTGTAGGGCAGGTGCTCCCGCCCTCTGAGCATCCTCGTGGCTCCTCTGACCCCTCTCCAACAGTCCCACATCTTTCTTGTATTGGGGCCCCAGCTCTGGACACAGGACTCCAGCTGGGGCCTCCCCAGGGCAGAGCAGAGAGGGACAATCCCCTCCCTGTCCCTGCTGCCACCCCTCTGCTGATGGAGCCCAGGATCCCATCGCCCTTCTGAGCTGCAAGAGCCACTGCTGGCTCATGGGAAGCTTCTCATATATCAGCATGACAGAAACTGGAGCCCACTCACCCGCAGAGTCTCAGTCTGCATCCCAAGCCCCTTGGTGCACATCTCCATCACGGAGTACGAGCAGAACGTGACGCGCACTTTATACTGACTCACAGCGGACAGCCACAGAGACACGTTGCTCTCCAGTTCCAGAGGAGGGACTAGAATAGACTGATGACCTGAATAGACACTTGGAAGAAGAAGAAAAAGAAGGAAAGCTTCAAGCCAGCATTTAAAAAAAAGCAGCCAAAAAAATTACAGACTATCAAAATGAAGGAAACCCAGGCAAACCGCTCTGTATCTACTCAAACTTCATCTTACCTTCTCTACAGAGAGCAAGTGTCTTGTAGTTGCCTAAGAACTGTGGGTCTGAGTTGAGTCACAAACTCTGAGGTGAGTATATTTGTCCTGCAGTAAACTGTGTTGAACTAGAGCCAAGTATCCAATGCTTTGAACAGACAGGGCTTCTGACACAAACCCACTAACATTTGAGGTTATCATTCCAGTTACAGATTAGAAATGGTAATTCAGCTTCTTTTTCTGAGTCATTCTAGGGAAAAATTCACCTTTTGCTTTGAGTGAAATGAGTCTTGAACAGCTGTTCAAGTTTTTAGGGTAACTTTCTAGCCTTTGCTGAGGTGCTGCAGCTTTTAAGCAGTGCTTATGTGAGGTTCAACACTGCCAAGGGTCAGGGGTTGCACTTGGGTCGGAAGAATCCCAGACACAGATACAGACTGGGAGAAGAGCTTCTGGAGAGCAGCCCTGAGGAGAAGGACTTGGGGATTGTGGTGGATGAGAGACTTAACATGAGCCAGCAGTGGCTCTTGCAGCTCGCAAGGCCAATGGGATCCTGGGCTCCATCAGCAGAGGGGTGGCAGCAGGGACAGGGAGGGGATTGTCCCTCTCTGCTCTGCCCTCAGGATGCCCCAGCTGGAGTCCTGTGTCCAGATGTGATCCAATCAGATTTTAACTCTCCATCACGGAGATGTCTTGTCCCTCCACCCTGCCTCACTTATCAATGATGTACATCATCAGATGTTACCCAAGTCAAATTTTAGCTTTCCCTCAGTGCACTTCCTTTGTAGTTAGAGAGGTTGGAGGGAAGGAACAGGTGAATTACGGTAAACATAACTTTATCTGTATACAAAATAACCTTTCAAACTTGGTTTCTGTGCTTTTTAAAATGAAATACCTGAACCACTATTAAACCTATAGGTCAATTAAAGTGAACAGAATGCTTCATAAAAGCAAAAAAAGTGGGAAATTCTGTAGCTTTGCAAGATGTGCTGCGTTACAGGAGTTATCTGATTGAATCAATTCAAGTCTCATTCATTTTAAGAAACATTTAATTGCTTCCTTCTGCAGTATTTTTTATTGCATACCAATCTTGGCAGCCAGCACCTTAAGGGGCTTTGTAGAAAAGACATGGTTTAATCTCAGAAGACTTTAAAATGTGAAATAGACAGCGATGTCCTTTTTATTCCCTCAGATTTGGGATCTAATTAATTCCACTTGCAAAATCCAATTTACTCAAGGGACTGACTTACTGAAATGAATTTTGTTACCACAAAAGGTGCTCTAGGAAACACTTATAAAAAAGGTTTAATTTGGGTTTCTCTGACAGTTTCAGCCACAGCTGTTCCCTTGGACTCTGGAGGAGGCTGGGGACACGTACCTGCACAAGCACCAGAGCGCGAATCCCAAGCCACAGTAAGGGTCAAGGCAGATGGCAATCTGACGCGAGGGGTACAGCTCACACTGGAGCTTTATAGAGCGACATAAGGCACTGGTAGCAGCATGTGACATCTGTAAGAGGAAAACAGGCACTCTCAGGGACTTAAAAAAAAAGGGGGATAACGTATAATAACCACTAGAAATGTTTACTATGGAAGATGGGGCAACATCTGAGGGAATAGCATCCACCCTCAGCAAGTACGCCGATGATACAAAGCTGGGAGGGGTGGCTGACAGGCAGGACACTGCGCTGCCATCCAGAGAGACCTGGGCAGGCTGGAGAGCTGGGCAGGGAGAAACCTAATGAAATCCAACAAGAGCAAGTGTAGAGTCTGGCACCTGGGGAGGAATAACTGCTGGAATCAGGACAGGCTGGGAGATGACCTGCTGGAGAGGAGCTCTGTGGAGAAGGACCTGGGGGTCCTGGTTGATGACAGGTTGGCCATGAGCCAGCAGTGTGCCCTGGGGGCTGAGAGAGACAATGGGATCCTGGGGGGCATCAAGAGGAGTGTGGGCAGCAGGTGACAGGAGGGGATCCTCCCCCTCTACTCTGCCCTGGTCAGGCCCCACCTGGAGTGTTGTGTCCAGTTCTGGGCTCCCTGGGATAAAAAATACAGGGACTTCCTGGAGAGAGTCCAGAGGAGGCTATGGAGATGATGAAGGGCCTGGAACATCTCCC
>VZTU01014847.1:26994-38937 GCA_013400835.1 Zapornia atra | reverse complement strand
CTTGTCTGAATGCCTATCTGTGTAATATGGGATAGGGAGCTGCTTTGGCAGGGGGGTTGGACCCGATGATCTCTCGAGGTCCCTTCCAACCCCTGTGATTCTGTAACATACAGTGGTTTAGGGGTTTTTTTTTCAAGCACCTTTAAAACAGTGAAGTGATTTGAGCCCAAAATTTCACAGGTACTTTTCATGCTAGGGGCAAACAACATCTGTCATGACATCAAATGATGCCACATGACATCTGACTTCTCTATAATGAACCAGAAAAGAAAACATTCCTGAACTTCAGGACACTCTAACTCCTCAAACAGAGCCAGTGAGACCGAGTGCTTCCAAAAAGCACATCCAGAAATTCTGATGTCACACAGACTTAAAAATAAGCTTTCTGAACACTAACATCATCCACTTAGACTCCCATATTTATTCTCTGCCAGGAAGAATGAATGTGGAATATGCCCCACATATAAGAAAAAAAAAAAGTCTGATAATTTCTCTCATTACTCTACCTTTACTCCTGCTAATATACCAGTAGTAGACACACTGAAGTCCAAGTATGCCAACATATCTGGAGATGTAGGTCTGAAAATACTAGCCAGCTTCTTTTTAGGCATATCATCTATTAAAAAAGGATAAAAAGAGAAGAGTAACATATCATATTGGAAAAAGAGCACAGGACATTAACAGCAGCTGCTTTCTATAGTTTCTGGCCAGCTATTTCAGTGCAACACAAGATACATCCGTTCAGTTAGGAAGCTATGGTGTAACAAAGTAAGTAGATTGGTCTTCAAACTCTTTACATTTTGGCTAGTGGGCAAGCATTCTGTACCTGTGTCCAAAATAGTGGGCCATGTTTTAATGTCTACAGCTGTTGCAGCTTCCTTGGACTTGAGGAGTTTCATTATCGCTTGTGTGGTCAATATGCACACAGACTTACTGACCTATGAAAGACACAGCAATAAAATAACTTAAAAAACCAGGGAACAAACCCTCACATGACTTTCTATCCATCCAGATGAGATAACCAGTAAGCTGAAGAGATAAAGAAAAATAACAGAAAAGGAACAAACCAAATCACAGTACAAAAATTTCCAATGAGTTTCTGAAAAAACACTGACCAAGCTGCAGCATACTGGCTATTTTTTTCCCTGCTTATTTTACATTCACTGAGGGAAAGCAATTTCTTGGGCTGCATCAGACACCCCACAGCCACCTAAAGCATTAGAACAGGAAACATTTCTACATACCTCTACAATCATTTTGACAGTGGGCAGAGTGGTGGCAAGATTCTGTGGGTGAGGTGGGCGAACGGTGATAGGTATACAGCCAGCATACAAGCAGCCATAGAAAGTTGCTATCAGGTCTACTCCTGCAAAAGGTATTTGTGAAATTTAAGCCTTTTAAAAATTTACTTTAAATCAGAACAAAAGGCCAAACCCTTTCACCAATCCAAAAACATACAGCCATTTATTAAGGTGTAACGATTTGCCAGCGAGGTCCTTCAAGCCAACAGGCAGTTCTTGGCCATGACCATGTCTAACAGGTGACAATATTTTGCACTCATGTTAGCAAAAATTATTCTAAGCCCTACACAATTTGAATTTAAAAGTTCTTTGACCTTCAGCAACCCTACAACAGAAGGGTCTTCCAAGAGTCCAGGTGAAATATTTTCATGGAGAGGTAGCATCAAATAAGTAACAAATCAAGATATTGTAGGTTATGAAAATGACAACTCAAGATTCCTCTAAAAAGTTTGTTTTTCATAATTACTACTCCAAATTGTGGAATTGTCCTATTTTTAATGCACTAGTACTTTTTTCCTGCTGCACATTTGTGTGGCCAGCAGGGCAAAGAAGGGGAGCCTCCCCCTCTGCTCTGCCCTGCTCAGGCCCCACCTGGAGCATTGTGTCCAGTTCTGGGCTCCCTGGGATAAAAAATACAGGGATCTCCTGGAGAGAGTCCAGAGGAGGCTACGGAGATGATGAAGGGCCTGCAGCATCTCCCCTGTGAGGAAAGGCTGAGTGAGCTGGGGCTGTTCAGCCTGGAGAAAAGAAGACTGAGGGGGGACCTAATTAGTGTTTATAAATATCTTAGACATGGGATGCAGGGGGAAATGGGCAGCCCCTTCTCAGTACTCTGTGGGGACAGGACAAGGGGCAATGGCCGCAAGTTAGAGTATAGGAAGTTCTGCACCAACCTGGGGAAGAACTTTTCCCCAGTGAGGGTGAGGGAGCCCTGGGACAGGCTGCCCAGGGGGGTGTGGAGTCTCCTTCCCTGGAGAGATTCCAGCCCCGTCTGGACGCCGACCTGTGCGACCTGTCCCAGGGAGCTGCTTTGGCAGGGGGTTGGACTTGATGATCTCTGGGGGTCCCTTCCAACCCCTACGACTCTACGATTCTGTGAAATCCACACTAGTAACACAAGTCTGGGGTGCAGATTCCACTTCTAGAGACAGCCACTGAGGAAAGAAAGGGTGTTCACACCCCGACATCCCTAAGCTAGCTTGTGACAGACACACAGCAGTCTTATTCCATTCTCTGAGGCTGAAAATGGGAGAATCTTACACGTGGTTTAAATGAAGCTGCTCTGCAGGACCACCCAGACAGTGGGAGCAGTTAGATGAAACATTTGGTAAATGTAATTTGCCACCTGGAGAAGCAACTTAAAAAGTAACATGGCAAAAAGGAAGTCTCTCCTTTGAAATGCTACATCACTGCCACATAACTGCTATATTCAACAGATGTCTGGGTGAGAGCTGCTTTCCTTGTGATGCCTGCCACTGATTTTTGCTGTGTGTGCTGCTTTACCTGGAGGATAAACCAGGGCCACGTGGTCACCAACATTCAGTCGTCCCTTCTCCATCAGTGCCACTGCCACTCTCTCGGCTCTCTTGTGCAGCTGGAGGCAGGAGGCGGTGCTAGCCACGGTGCCCTGCACACAACAAAAGCCAGGGGGGGAGAAGTTTGTGGAGAACAGGTTGAAACTCAATCAAGTACATGCTGCAGAGGAACATTTCGTTTGCCTTATTTTAACAACTCACCAAACCCTTTTAATGACTCTGGCTCAGCCTTTTGGAAACCAAGCTGTTGGTCCCATGAGCTTCTAGAGCGCCAGAGGATTTTGTGTTTGCTATTTGGAACATCAGACAGTGGAGCAGCTTCTAAGTGCATTTGGGACCACAAAAAGAACACCTTTCCTTCTAGAAAGGAAGGTCCAGAGGGACCTTGACAGGCTGGAAAGATGGGCCTGGGGGAACCTAATGAGGTTCAACACTGCCAAGGGTCAGGGGTTGCACTTGGGTCGGAAGAATCCCAGACACAGATACAGACTGGGAGAAGAGCTTCTGGAGAGCAGCCCTGAGGAGAAGGACTTGGGGATTGTGGTGGATGAGAGACTTAACATGAGCCAGCAGTGGCTCTTGCAGCTCGCAAGGCCAATGGGATCCTGGGCTCCATCAGCAGAGGGGTGGCAGCAGGGACAGGGAGGGGATTGTCCCTCTCTGCTCTGCCCTCGGGAGGCCCCAGCTGGAGTCCTGTGTCCAGAGCTGGGCCCCCAATACAAGAAAGATGTGGAACTGTTGGAGAGGAGTCAGAGGAGCCACAGAGATGATCAGAGGGCTGGAGCAGCTGCCCTACAAAGAGAGGCTGAGGGAGCTGGGCTTGTTCAGCCTGGAGAAGAGAAGGCTGCGGGGGGACCTCATTGCAGCCTGCCAGTCCCTGAAGGGAGCTTATAAGCAGGAGGGGATTCAACTTTTTAAAAGGGCAGATAATGGCAGGACAAGGGGGATGGATTAAAACTAAAGGAAGGAAGGGTTAGATTAGATATTAGGGGGAAGTTTTTTACAGAGAGAGTGGTGAGGGGCTGGAACAGGCTGCCCAGAGAGGGGGTGGGTGCCCCATCCCTGGGGGTGTTCAAGGCCAGGTTGGATGGGGCCCTGGGCAACCTTGTGTAGCTCCAGGCCGGGAGGTTGGTGGCCCTGCCTGTGGCAGGGGGGTTGGAGCTCTGTGATCCTTGGGGTCCCTTCCAACCCAGCCCAGTCTATGATTCTATGATCAGCTTTACCCTACCACACACAGCCAGACCTTGAGGTGCTTTTGCAATCAGCACTGCTGAATGAGCAAAGGGAACTCTGCTGATGTCTTTGGCACAGACATTCTTTTACAGAGTCTGAGACACAGCCTGAGCTGTGGCTGCTGCAGTGTCACTTCTGCTTCAGTGCAAAGGTCTATTCTGCAGAAAGCCTTATGCCCCACAGCTAGGCACCTGGAAAGTCTTCCCATGGAAGCAGCTGTATCTCTGGATTGCCTAGGCAGCTGCAAAGTCATCTGGATTCCAAAAGGCTTAGTTGAGCTTTTGATGGAAGACAGAGAACATCCTTTTGCTACCCAGCCCAGGAAGCAATGCCTGAAGTGTATCCATTTCTCCTAGGCTACAATTTGATTCAAGAAAAAATGGTGGGACAACCACCTCAGAGGGAAACAGTTCATGTGAGCTGTCACACTTAATCCCCAGCTGGAGTGCAGGGTTGCCTGATCCAAGACCTACTTTGCATGACAGTACTGGCACTCTGCTCAGTCTTACTAAGGCAACTTGTGTTACAGCCTGGGAGCTAAAGTAATACAAAATAAGGAGAGTAAACACAGTGTATTTCTGAACAGTAACAGCTCAAGGACTTAGGAACAAAAATACTGACATGAAAAGGTGTAAAAAAGAAGGGTTTCTCACAGAGAGCTGTGAGCATGCTCATGGTTAGCATGCAGTTTGTTAGTCACAGCTAAGTAAGGCACAGGGGCACTGACTTTGTGCCTAAGTTGTGTGTTTCCTTTTTACAGGTTCTCCTTGTGGAGGGTAAAACTTGCCTGAACACAAGTGACCCAGAAAGTGGTGTCTTCATACTAGAAAACTTCCCTGAAAAGCCTCTTTACTCTAGGAGAATAAACCAGTTCTGTGGCTTTGAACAATAACCATATTGAAGCAGATTCTTCTACTACAGTCTCACAAGAGAAGTCACAACTCAACCATCTCCTAAACCATTTTGCCTGTCTGGAGGCACATTCCCTGTCTCACATGCTTGCAGCACAGCACAAGGGCAGACCCACTTTGTTCACCAGGAGGGTGGACACTCAGTGCAGGCTGCAACAAAAATTGATCAACTTTGCCCACTGGAAGGAAAGGAGGGGAATAAATTATTAAAAAAAAAAGTGCCAGGACAGCAGTAGCAGAATGCAAAATCCCAGAATCCCAGACTGGTTTAGGTTGGAAGGGACCCCAGAGATGATCTAGTTCCAACCCCCTGCAATGGGCAAGGACACCCTTCACTATGTATAGCAGCAGAACCCCTTGAGCCCAGGGAGGCTAACATACTGACAAACACACAAAAGGATGTTATTTTTCATACCCCTTTACAAAGCACTGAACACACAGGGCACATGAATGCTCCACAGCTACTGACAGTCATGTGCTCAGCAGGGCTAATTAGCAAAAATGATGCATTTACAAAGAAACATGACCCTTGCCTTGTTGTATGTTGTAGTTTTGTGTGGCTGGGTTCTGGTAGAGGAGGGGGCTGCAGGGGTGGCTGCTGCAAGCAGCAGGCAGAAGCTCTCTGCAGGCCCCACAGAGCAAACACCGGCCGGCTCCAGGCCGAGCCCATCAGCGATGGTCACAGCGCCTCTGGGAATCACAGTGAGGAGACAAAAACCCACCTGCAGCTGCTTTGTGGCCCCAGAAAAGGGAGTGAGAAGGTGTGAGGAGCTGTGCAGGCACCAAGGGCAGGGAAGTTAGGGAGGAGGCGCCCCAGGTGCCAGAGAGAAAGATGCCCCTGCAGCCCCTGGAGAAACCCGTGGTGGAGCGGGTGTCCCCCACAGCCCTGGGAAGAGGCCCAGACCCCACCTGCAGCCCGTGGAGAGGCCCCACGCTGGAGCAGGGGGAGACAGACAGGAGATGCTGTGACTTGTGTTACAGCCAAGCTCCTGGCAGGACTTGTAGCCCGTGGGGAGAGAGACCCACACCAGAGCAGGTTTGCTGTGGAGCTTGTGACCCCGTGGGGGGACCAGGCTGGGGCAGTCTGGGCCTGAGGGACTGAGAGACATTCTGTGACTGATGACTGCCCCCATAGCAGTGACCCACGCTGGGGCAGCTGGGGAAGAGCTGAGGCCCTGTGGGGAAGCACTCAGCCTGGAGAAGCTCCTGGAGGACTGTCTGCTGTGGGTGGGACCCCACGGTGCAGCAGGGGAAGGGGGTGAGGGATGCCCCACCCAGGCCAAGAAGGGAAACAACTGGTGAGGAACTGACCCGAACCCCCATTCCCCCAGTCCCTGCCCCTCCCTGTGCCACAGTGGGGGGCAGAAGGGAGCCAAATCCTGCCTAAAGTGCAGTCTGCTGAGGAGGGAGGGGTGGGGGGAGCTGCTTTAAGCTCTGACCACACTTCCCATCCCCCGACTCTGGTGTCACTGGGGGTGCAGGGCAGGGCCATCAGTCAGAGAGTGTCTGTCCTTTACCCCGTGCTGAGTCTGTCCTGCCCGTGATGCTGACTGCAGGATGGTCTCTCCCTGCCCTTAGCTCCACTCCTCAGCCTCTCAGTAGATACTTTCTCCCCTGCCCAGCTGAACAGGGCAGGGACAGAGCGGCTTTGGTGGGTGTCTGGGCTCCAGCTGGGCTCAGATCCTCACATAAGGGCTCAGACAGCTCTTAAGTATATAGAGCCTGCAAAGACATTGAGCCTGTACTCCAAAACTGAAGCCTTTATTTGTTTGTGTGTGGGTGACTACCAGCACCATCCTTTTTGTGGGCAGAGCCTAGCTGAGTACAAAGTGTCAGTGAAGGATGTGCAGCGCTCTTGGATAATGTGACTCCAAGACTGTCCCAAGGGTGCACTACTGAGGTTCTAGATCTGCTAATTAAAAAAAGTCTCCTAGCTCTGACCTCCCCTTACCCTATTTATTCCAGAAAAAAACCTCAACCTTCTAACTGGAGTTTTCTTAGAATGCAAAAAATCTTTTAGGGCATGTTTAGAGGTTGAGCTCAGTAAAGTGCATCTCACCTTGGAATTCAACAAAAGGAAGAGGGGATGATCTGGTGTTGTCTGAGCTCGCCACTGAAGAACATCTGCTAAATACAGGAACTGAAACAGAAAGAAAAGGAGACACTCAGATTCCCTCAAAAAGCACCATGCTCAGTCTCAGTGGAATACTGTAACTTATTCTGAGTAAGCCAATTTTAATGTTTAATACCAGGACATGCTGGCTACCTTTCTTGCCTGGTCATTATCCTCCAACTGGGTAACATCTCTCCCTGAGGCTTGTGCAATTCTCTTCCCAGCAACAAGGTTTCCTACTATCATGGAAGCAGGACCCACATCTGCATTTTGAAAAACAGTGCAACGTGAGGGAAAATAATGGAAGGAACATGGCAATAGTCATCTATAACTCAGCCTGTAGGTTACTAGGAATGCCATATGTAACACAGGTCTGAAAAAGGTGAAAAATTAAACCTAAGGATCACACTGCCTAGAAAAAGAGAGGAGAGGACAGTGAGTTTCACTGGTCCCTTACAGGTGTGGTGCATTAAAAGTCAGTCTGGCAGGGGTTCAGCAAATGGTACTTCAGCCTGAGAGGCAGGCTTTGCCAGCCACCCACCTCCACAGGAACAACTTCTGACCCAGCTACAGAAGCACGAAACTGGGATTCGAGGCAGACCACTAAGAGCCTTGCTGAGCTCTGGGCTGCCCTGGCCAGTCCAGCAGCTTACAGGCGCCCAACCTGCACAGCCCCGAGCTGCCCCCGCTGCCTGTGAACCACACCCCGCAGGGACAGACCGGCGGGGCTGAGGGACAGGGCTCTGGCCCACCTACCCGGCTGCTTCTGTCGAGGCTTCGGCAGGTTGGTAACGCAGGTGTGAGGGCACATCAGGACGTTGCAAGGGTGCAGAGCACCTTCTAGAAAGCGCTGCTTGGTCTCTGAGATATGAATCCCCCCGAGCGGAGCCTTCGGCAAGGTGTTGGCTGGCACCAAGGCAAGGCAGTAGACGCCCACTTGGTGAATGCTATCAATGGCCTTGACAGGAAGAAAAGAAACAGAGCACACCCCCCCCCCCACCCCACCCCGAGCGTTCCACGTTACCAGTGGTGACGTAGCTGGAAGAAGAATTTGAATTCAAGTCATTTAATAACAGGAAAATCGTTTACTTGCACCACAATTTGCAAATAAAGGGTCCAATTCTGCACTCACTGAACTCATAGAAGTTGTGCCATGACTTCAATGGGAGCAGGAGCAGACCCAGGACTTTTGCTTGTGCACTCTTTATCAAGGGGATGCCACCTGCACATCAGGGATTAGGAAAGTCTCTTAAAAGTGGGCAAAAAAGGGCAGAGATTTCAAAAAGCCAAAATTATACCACAGCAAATTTAGCATGTATGGCACAATCACAAAAGCGCAGCAGAACATCAAGCCACAAAAGTAGGGAGGGAAATAGCTTGCTGCCTAAATTAAGTGTCTCTTTTATCCACGACACCTCTAAAAAGAGAAAGAAAAGTATCTCCTCCCATGGAAAACAGCCCTTTCTATCACCAGGTATTTCCTCCAAAAAGATTCCAAAGCTGAAATTAGACAGAAACCATTAATTACACAACTGCCTTGATTTTCAGAGCCATCTGCCCTTAAGTAATTCTCTCTAGTCCTCAGTTATGCCTTCACCACTCTTCTTTCATAACTGCACTCTCACTTTTTTACTTTTTTCCAATTAATTCTGAACTCCTGCATTGCAAACCTACCAGGAGACTCCCCTCCCCTCCTGCACCACGATGAAGTAATCAAAGGAATTTAATGCTTACTGTTGGAGATCTAGAATAAGGATGTTAGAGGCATAAAAAGATTTCAGGGTCTGGTTTATACTTTAAAACATTTTCAGCCTTAACTTCCTGGCCGGTATGAAACTGGCAGGTATTTAGAATGAAAATAAACAAACCTTATCATCCTTAGGACTTTAATAATGCCAGTAACATGAAGTTAAAAATCATTCTGAAAGAAAGTATTTGTTTTTTTTTACAAAATTCTGTTAACTATCGAATCCTGAGATACATCCAGAAGTGAAACACTCTGCAGTTACACCACTGGGTTTTTCTTACGGGGGGAGGGGGGGGGGGAAAAACCAAACCCCAAACCAAAAGATGCTCTAAGATTCTCATTTCATCCATTGACCTTATTCACCTGAAAAGAGAGAAAGGACAGACTGACTACCTGTAGAACCCTGCTCATCCACTGAAAACTATCCTCCTCTGACGCATCAGGGCGCTGCTCTGCCACAAGCACTATTCGATCATCATGCAAAACGGTCACAGAAAACACTGCTATCCTAGAATGCAAAGGACAGAAGAACGATGCAACATATGATCAACATGGTTATTATCATGTGGAAAGGACTGCAACCTTTCATGGCACCATTTCAACACAACCAGAATCATCCAACACCAGATCAGCACAAAAGCACAGGCACAAGGGATGTTTAAAATGAGGTTAAGCTCAACTTTCATAGAATCAAAGATTGGCTTTGGCTTGGAAGGGACCATTAAAGGTCATCTAGTCCTGCAATGAGCAGGGGCATCTTCAACTAGAGCAAGTTGCTCAAAGCCCCATCCAACCTGACAAATATTTCCAGGGAAGGGGCCTGCACCACCTCTTGAAGCAATCTGTGCTCCTGTTTCACCACCCTCAGCATAAAAAGCGTCTTCCTTATATCTAGTCTAAATCTACCCTCCTATTCCTTTCCTGGATCCCCTGGAGGGATGGGAAGGGGCTCAGAGGTTTCCCCAGAAGCTGCCTTCTCTTCTCCGGGCTGAGGCAGCCCTGGCTCCAGAGCAGAGGGGCTCCAGCCCTCGGGATCCATCTCTGTGGGCTCCTCAGGACTGACTGCAACAGCTCCGTATCCTTCTTGCCCTGGGGACCCACGAGCTGGACACAGCACTGCAGGGGGATCTCCCCAGAGCAGAGCAGAGGGGTAGAATCCCCCCCAGACCTGCTGGTCCTGCTGCTGGGGATGCAGCCCAGGACACAGTTGGCTTTCCGAGCTGTCAGCACACATTACTGGCTTACGTCCAGCTTTTCCCCTACCAGGATGTCCAGGTCCCACTCCTCATAGCTGCTTTCAATCCCTTCATCCCCAGCCTGTATTGTCCTGACCCATGCACAGGATCTTGCACTTGGCCTTGTTGAACCTTATGAGGTTCACATGGGCCCACTTCATAAGCTTACTGGGACCTCTTGGAATGGCATCCTGTTCCCCTAACGTGTCAACCACACCACTCAGCTTGGTTTCACCTGCAAATCTGCTGAGGGGGTACTCAATCCAACCTCCCACGTCACTGATGAAAATATTAAACAGTGCTGGTCCCAGTATGGGCCCCTGAGGGATGTGACTCATCACTGATCTCCATCCAGACATTGAGCCACTGACCACTGAAGTGTACTATGGCTGGTGATGCTACACACACTATCTGGGAAGGTCCTTCAGCAACCTCAACACTCAAGAGTTTTTTTCTTTAAAACATGCTGCAAGGTTCTTTCCTAGGCCATTGGGTGTGAAAAGCTCAGGTGGACAAAGGGGAGTTGTGTTTACAACAGTCAAGCAGAGAAGCTTCATCTGACTCTGCCTTAAGTGAAGGTCTGAAAGAAGTTTTAAACAGACTCTTTGAGATCCATGTTAACAGTATGCAAAAGTCATTTTACATCTATTATGCATGAAGCAGGGTGTCAATATTTGCCTTCCAAGTTAGCAGGGACAGTCCAGTTCTTATCTGGCATCTCACAACCTAGAGCCACCTTTCCCAAAAACCACACATGTGAGAATACACATGCAGAGCTCCTGCACAGGCTTTGTTACTCATTGGTGGTTTGCAGGTGAAAGAAGGAGCCACAAAGTCCAATCACAGCAGTGAAGTTCTTGATGTACTCACCTCCCCCGATAGACAAACTTCATGGGTTCCACTGCCAATGCGGTGGCTACCACATCATCTGCATTGTGCCTGCGGCCACTAACTGTCATCAGGCCATCCAATTTTCCTACCACAAACACCAAATAGTCCTGCAAAGAAGACAGGATTAGAAACAGAGGGGCAAAGCCTCCAGAGCCCTGGTGATACATGCCTGACTTAAAAGGCAACGCCATTCTCAGGAGCTTTGCACGGTCGCTGCCCCGGCACAGAATTCTGCTGAGCTGAGGGGCATGGCTCAGAGCTGGGAGTCAGGGCAGAGCAGGGTCCCCAGCAGCTAGTCACACTTACAGGACCCACAAAGCCAAGCAGTCCTGTTCTTGTAAAGGGCTGGTCCGAAACAGGCACTCCAGCTGCCGTCACCGGAATGGCCTGGAAAAACAGGTAAGTATTCAGACACTCAGAGCACTGGGTAAGGGTGGTTCAAATGCTTTCTGCCTCCTTCAGAGCAGCTCCATGCTCAGCTGAAAAACTGCCCAATGGCACCAGTTACTATGATGTCAAGTGTGAACAAGCTTTTTGCCTAACTCTTAACTCTGTGCTAGCCTTCCTTTGTGTCTTCTCAGCTCCTTGGCCTTCCTTAACAAGACTGTTTCAAGCATGGAGGCTCAGCACTCTGACAGAAAGGGCTCTTTTGAGAGAGAAAGCTACACTCAGGATTCATCCCCCTGGTACAACTCCATACTTCAGCTGAATCTTCAAACCACTGTCCAGTGTAACACCCTGTGTGGGACTCCCAAAGGACTTTCACTCCTTTCTTGCCAGAAAAGGGAAAACATGGAATTGGGGTACAAATATCTAGCAGCTTACAAGTATCTGACTAACTTCTAACTCTCTATCCCCAGTTCTGCCCCAATAGGCTTTAAATGTTTTGAGGTGATGCCGTGGGTTTGCCCCGGCCAAGAGCTGGGCACTGTGCAGCTGCTTGTTCTTTAAGGGGGGGAAAGGGGGGAATTGAGGGG
>VZTU01014847.1:2033-26832 GCA_013400835.1 Zapornia atra | reverse complement strand
AGCCCCCCTTTATGCTGAGCATGACATCATTGGCATGGGATACCCCCTTTGGCCAGTTTGGGGCACCTGTCCTGGCTGTGTCCCTCCCTTCTCATTAGGGGGGGGAATATGAACAGCTGCAAAGTCCCTGAGTGCTGGGCAACAGCTAAAACCATCCCTGTGTTCCCAGCACTGCTCCCATCCCAGCTCCCAAACACAGCACCCACCTGCTGCTGGACAGAAATCCCCTCTGGCCTGGCTGAACCCAGGACAGGTAACTTTACCCCAGACTACCCCATGAATACCGAACTAGGATGGATTTAAATGCTAACACAGTCACAACAGTGATTCAGAGAACCTGGTGGCACTTGACTGCTGATGGCACTTTGTAGTTTTGGTTACAAGAGACAGAAGGCTGAGTTCTGACAAGAGAAGGAAGCAAACTGTATTTGGCCAGGGTTTCTTCTAATAAAATAAAAAAAGGAAGTTTGAGGAGCAAATAAATTCATTTTCAGGAGGAAATCCTAGAAAAGTGACAATGAAACTTCCCAACAGGAAGAGAAATACAAACCTCAAACACATTCTTGGTGATTCCAAGGAGGCCAAAATACGCCATCCCAGTTGCACCTGAATTCACACATATCTCTCCAACCTCATCAGCTTTGCAGAGGTAGGGAGTCCCATCCACCTTCACGACACACACGTTTGCTAAAGGGAGAAGAACAGAATCGTGGTGTTGGCACGCTCCAGCAGCTCACACAGCACTTGCTGTGCCACTGACAGCCAGATAAAAGACTTGAAGATCAACCATCTATCAGCTCCAGCAAAACCACAGCATGCAAGAGTTGTATCTATCTTTTGGACAGCCCATGTCATGAGTTTTCCAACATGAGAGATGCAAGATTGCAAAAGGAAATTGTTCCTTCCTCACAGCGCTCCCCAGCCTACACACCAGCTGCAACTGAACCCACGACCACAGCAACTGGTTTTCAACAGGAAAGCTGATGGTTTGACCAAGTACAAGCATATACAAGAAGGAGAAGTAAGAAAATACCAATTCCAGACATACCCTGATCACACACTTTGGTATTCCTCTCAGGACCATCCCTTCAGTTATACCAGAAACACATCAGAAACAGAGAGAAAACTAAGTGATTTTATTCTGTCAGTGCCAATGATTTCTCTGCACACACATCCCATCTCCCTTTAAAGCAGGCCAGACTGTTATTTGGAGACCACAGACAACTCACCTCATAGAGTAAGGCTGAACTTGCTCCTGTGACTATGTTTTCTCTTTCCTGACTTTATTCTGATCATAGAGTCATAGAATGGCATGGGCTGGAAGGGACCCCAAGGATCACAGAGCTCCAACCCCCCTGCCACAGGCAGGGACACCAACCTCCAGGCCTGGAGCTACACAAGGTTGCCCAGGGCCCCAGCCAACCTGGCCTTGAACACCCCCCGGGAAGGGGAATCCACTGCTTCTCTGGGCAGCCTGTTCCAGCCCCTCACCACTCTCTCTGGAAAGAGCTTCCCCCTAATATCTAATCTACCCCTTCCTTCCTTTAGCTTTAATCCATCCCCCTTGTCCTGCCATTATCTGCTCTTTTAAAAAGTTGAATCCCCTCCTGCTTATAAGCTCCCTTCAGGGACTGGCAGGCTGCAATGAGGTCCCCCTGCAGCCTTCTCTTCTCCAGGCTGAACAAGCCCAGCTCCCTCAGCCTCTCTTTGTAGGGCAGCTGCTCCAGCCCTCTGAGCATCCTCGTGGCTCCTCTGACCCCTCTCCAACAGCCCCACATCTTTCTTGTATTGGGGCCCCAGCTCTGGACACAGGACTCCAGCTGGGGCCTCCCGAGGGCAGAGCAGAGAGGGACAATCCCCTCCCTGTCCCTGCTGCCACCCCTCTGCTGATGGAGCCCAGGATCCCATTGGCCTTGCGAGCTGCAAGAGCACACTGATGACCTGGTTCAGCTCAAAGAAAGGACTGCATTTCCTACAGGTCCTCCTGCTACTGTCTTTTGGAAATCTCAGAAGTCTTCCTACACTGAAACATCCTTCTTTATCAACAAGGCTATTACAAATATGATCCTGAGCTTTGCTCTGGCCACTGGTTATATTTCAATTCCCAAGCCACTGCTTTTTCAGAGGTCTTCCTGGCTAAGTAAGACCCTTGCTGAGTCTGTTCTTTCTTGTTCCAAAAGGGAAAGGAAAAAGGATACAGAGGGAGAAGGCAGGATTCCAGCCCCGTCTGGATGCCTATCTGTGTAATATGAGCTGGGGAGCTGCTTTGGCAGGGGGGTTGGACCCGATGATCTCTTGAGGTCCCTTCCAACCCCTACAATTCTATGATTCTATGATTCTATGTGAACACCACATGTTACTGAAAGGTTTTAATAAAAATCTTTCCTAATTGGCTAGATTTATTGGTAATTAATTCCCAGATTCTGTACTGGTAAATGTTGAGGGTGAAGGGGAGAAACCCCACGAGAGAAAGAGGAGTCCTTTCTTGCTTCCTAAGGTAAGAATGGAACAAGGATGTTTAGCTTAGCACTTCACATCAAGATTAACAAAGAAATCAAAACAGCTACCTGGGTCAATACTGAGTAAGCAGAGCCTTAGAAAAATAACACAGACTACACCATAAACTAGTTTGTTGTCCTTTCCCATCACATCTGCTCCCAACTCAGGTCACGAGAGTGGCTCCGTGGTCACACGTGCTACTTTAAAGGAAACAACCAGACTCCAGGGGTATTGGGAAGGTGTTTAGCTGGTTTATTTATCTATCAAGATCTTCTGAATGTTGTGGCATGGAACATGTGTCAGATGGGAAGCCTAGGTACAGCTTACAACAGCTGTTAGGGAGGGCTGGGCTACTGCTTCAGCCAGTCTTAGGTGATATCCAGACAGCCCCTACTTAGGTCAGTAGCATAAAGAGACAGCACATTTCCTTCAGTACTAACACAGGATAAAGCTGGCCCTGCTCCCAGTGTGGACCAGGATCCCTGCTGGTAGAACAGGCTCATAGGTATGCTTTCAAATCTCAGAGAAGTCTTAGAACCACAGAATGGTCTGGGTTGGAAGGGACCTTAAAGATCAAGTCCCACCCCCTGCCATGGGCAGGGACACCTCTCACCAGCCCAGGCTGCTCAAGGCCCCATCCAACCCAGCCTTGGACACCTCCAGGGAGGGGGCAGTCACAACCTCCCTGGGCACCCTGTGCCAGGGCCTCACCACCCTCAGAGTGAAGAATTTCCAGCTAATATCCAGTCTAAAACTCCCTCCTTCCAATTTAAACCCATTCCCCCTCGTCCTGTCACTCCAGGCCCTTCTAAAAAGCCCCTCCCCAGCTTCCCTGCAGCCCCTTCAGGGACTGGAAGGTGCTGTAAGATCTCCCCACAGCCTTCTCTTCTCCAGGCTGAACAAGCCCAACTCTCCCAGCCTGGCTTCACAGGAGAGGTGCTCCAGCCCTCTGAGCATCTTCACTGCCCTCCTCTGGACCTGTTCCAACAGCTCCATGTCCTTCTTACACTGGGGACTCCAGAACTGGACCCAGCACTCCAGGTGGGGTCTCTTGTGAGCAGAGGGGCAGAATCCCCTCCCTCAACCTGCTGGCCACGCTCCTTTTGCTGCAGCCCAGGATGGGGTTGGCCTTCTGGGCTGTGATTGTGCATTGTTGGCTCGTGTCTTCAGTTCTTAAGTCTGAACAAAGAGCCAAGAATTCACCCTGCCAATAGATCAACCTCTACATTACCCTGCCTGGCTTCATAACATTTCTCCATCATAACAACCAGCAGCTATTAACAAAGTTTTTGGAACCATACAATGACAGCATTCAGGGACCAAGTAAGGAGGTGCCACTCAAAGTCTGGTCCAGGTCCATGTCCAAATTAGAACAACAACTTCAGTTGCTGAGCACTATAGGTTATGAGCTAGAAGTTGGAATTAAGTTCTAGAGTATGAACTAGCTGTGCAAAAAACAGGTTTTGCAATTTAGTAGGGGAAATTGAAAAGGAAAAAAAAAAAGGCTGTTTAAAACTCAATGGTAAATTGAAAGAGAATAAATAGTTTATGAGGAATAATAATTAGGAATAATAAATATTTCTTTATTAGAATAAATAGTTTAACAGGAAAAAGCTGTAGTTAGTCTCAGAACTGTGTGTGTAATGCTTGAGCAATGATGCAGAGAGGTGTTAGTAACTAGAAAGGGTGCAAGAATTGGTAGGCATACAAAGTCACTCCAGTCCTCAACTCACTCCCAAACATGGAAAAGCCAAGAGGTGAGCCTACAGTCCCCACAAGATGCTCTGGCTGTGAAGTCCAAGGACAAGCCTATCACCCTGATCAAGAAAAAGGAAATACTTACCAGTGAGCAATGTCTGACACAGGCAGTCTAAAAGGACATGCTAATGGCAGGCATAGTTCTGCCTTGCCATGGGATACTGCAAGGTTTCCCTTCTGCAGTATCTGCAGAGCCTGTACTCTTGCTTCTCCTTCCTTTTCTGCTTCATGTGTGACATACAACAGAGTGCATCTACCACCATTTCAGTCTCTCTCTCAACAGCATTGCATCTGAAAAAGAATTAAGAGAGAAGGGAAAAGCAGATGGGCTGGGAATGTACATGTGGACCACACCTCAAGAAGAATTCCTGGTAGAGAAAGCTTGCTTTCTTCAAGTGAGTCCACATGTACCTTCTCATGGATGGTGCCTCTCAGCAGTCAGACCTGCTGTGAGGTTTTTGGCAGAGGATGAGAATCCTGCTGTGGAAACAAAGGATGCTGATGCCCTCCCAAAGACTGGTTTCAGCTTTGGGTGTTTCAAGACCAGCATGGCATGAATGCAAGAAGAATGTCAGAGGCCTGCACAGCAGAAGGTGACTCCCAAAGGTGCCTGATGAGGGTTAGGAAGTGCTCTCTTGTTCTGCTTTCATGGCTTCACAGCAGATCTCTATGCAACTGATACCCACTTGGGCTGTTACTCTGTGGCAGCAGTGGAACTCCAGGATCTTCTTGTAGCAAGCAAGCCTTCCTAAAGGCCTGGGTCCATGAGAATGAAACCAAGAGGGCCCTCCTGGCACCACAGACTCTAGTTACAGCTTTTGTTCTAGAAGAACAAAGCCTTAGGAAAAAAATTGCTAAAAGGCTAGGATAAAATGGCTCTACCACCACTGTGGAAGGTATCTGTAGGGTTTCCAGAGAAATCTAATCTTTGAAGAAAACAGCACATGGGGATGTCCAATGCAAGAACCTGAATCTTTCCCTGCTCTTCTGGGAAGGGCAATAGGCATAAAGCAACTTCTCAGATGAGGATGGACAAGAACCTAGACTCTAAGGGTCTAAGCATCCAAAGCATGGTGTGTAAGTTGAAAGAAAACATCTTATTACAAGCATATACATCACCACAGATCTCCAAGAGAAGTTCTGCAGTGGGAGGTTGTGCCATCATGTGATGTCCTGAAGCCAAGGGGAAGGAGGCAAAGTGAATCCTGTGATAAATTCTGAGGGCTGCCTGGAATGAGGCACTGCTGTCTCACCCCCACAGAGCTGTTCTGGAACAACTCCTTCTGCACATCAGATACTGAGAGAAAGGAACCAGATGCACATGATGCATGAAGATGCCATGAAGATGCACTGTGGTAACTACCAGAACGTGGGCAAACGTTTGCTGAGACACAGACAGAGGAAAGAGGAACATCCAGGACATCCACAAACTGGAGACAAAGCAACCTGCCATTTGAGAAATCTGAACCATTCTCCTTGAAATTCTGGGAAAGTGACTGAATACAGTCACTTGGAAATCCATATAGGCATAACTTCATCATGCAGAAGCCTAAGGTATGGTACCAAGCCCAAAATTTCCTGCTTGAGTACAAGAAAGTACCTGGTGTTCCTATGAACCAGGCTTTGTATGATTAGGAGCTAGAGGGATACAGATCTTCTGGATTAGAGAGAGTTACTCTCCTGCCAAAGAAAGCATGTGAGAAGGATCTCTATAAACCAATGGAAGCATTTGGTGAGGAAGCATCAGGGAGGCAAACTTAGTTGAATACCCTGAGCATCCATATCCAGGGCCAAGCATGAGGTATAAGAAGCTTCCAAGGTGAAGATGATGTGGCAATCCTGTTCTAGTTGATGGGAAAGCTGCAGGCACAAAACAGGCAGAAGAGGCTTGATAATCTCCCTACCATCTTTACCAGCCCAATTTGGAAAACAGAAAGATCTGAAGATTGTTATGAGCCAAATACCACTTCTTAGCAATGTCAGTCACAGCCAGAAACCATGCAGAGAGGAATTGGTTGGATGGTCATGCTCAAAGAGTTGTGGTCAACTGTTCAATGTCCAAATGGAGACCAATGATGAGGACTGTTCTTCAAGGGCTGGCATTAGGACTGATTGGTTTGACATCTTTGTCAGACCCATGGACAGTGGGAGCAAGCACACCCTCAGCAAGTTTGCTGGCAACACCAAGCTGGGTGGTGTGGTCAAGATGCTGGAGGGAAGGGATGGCTTCCACAGGGGCCTGGACAGGCTGGAGAGATGGGACCATGAGAACTGTGTGGAGTTCAAAAAGGCCAAGTGCAAGGTCCTGCACATGTGTTGGAGGAATCCCAAGCACAACACCAGGCTGGGTGGAGAACAGAGAGAGAGCAGCCCTGAGGAGGACTTCGGGGTGCTGGGGGTCAAGAAGCTCAGCATGACCTGGCAACGTGCACTGACAGCTCAGAACACCAACTGTAACCCCAGCAGCAGGATCAGGAGGTCTAGGGGGGATGCTAGGCCTCTGCTCCACTCTGGGGTTTCCTCCCTGCAGAGCTGCCTCCAGCTCAGGGGTCCCCAGGACAAGAAGGACACGGCGCTGTTGGAGCGTGTCCAGAGGAGGCCATGGAGATGATGTGAGGGCTGGAGCCCCTCTGCTCTGGAGCCAGGCTGGGAGAGCTGGGCTGGCTCAGCCCAGAGAAGAGAAGGCTGCTTCTGGGGAGAGCTCCAAGCCCATTCCAGTCCCTCCAGGAGGGCTGGAGAGGGGCTGGTGCCCAGGGCAGGGAGGGGCCAGGCCCAGGGGAACGGCCTTCAGCTGCAGGAGGGCAGCTGGAGAGGGGCTGGGAGGCAGGAATCCTTCCTGAGGAGTGGGGAGGCCCTGGCACAGGGTGCCCAGAGAAGCTGGGGCTGCCCCTGGCTCCCTGGCAGGGTTCAAGGCTGGGTTGGATGGGGCTTGGGGCACCCTGGGCTGGGCAGGGGGTGGAACTACATGGGCTTTAGGTCCCCAAAACCATTCTATTAAAATATCTCAAGGTGGCCAACAGATGAGGCAAGCTATCACTCCAGGAGCTGCAGAGAACATGCAGAAGGAATGCATACAAGGTTCTCTCTTAAAAATTCCTGTCCTGTGGGAAGCCTGCTCTGCATATGCTTGCACTGCCTTGCTGGCTCCTCTGACTGGCACTCATGGTAGCTAATGAAAGTGAATAGCTAAGGCAACTGAAGAGAATGTGGCATCAAGAGCAGCCTACAGGCCACACAGCAGTGACCTAAGATGTGATCTTGATTGATGCTGAGGGATCTGCTGAAGAAGAGCCCTGTAGCAGCTGGGCTGTGTGTCTCAGAACAAACAGCATGATCTGAAGGAGGGTGAAAGTGGACACTTGATGCAGGGCCTCTTAACCAGCTGGTTCCTGAAGAAAGTACACCAGGGATCTTCAAGAGTAAGGAGATCAAAACCATCTGGGCTTGATGGAACCAGCCTCAGCATGACTACTAGTCCTTGGACAGGAGAGTACTGCCACAGCCCATCTGACCCAATGAAATTCAGCAATGTGAGCTCCTACCTCCTGAGATATCAAGACTAAGGCACACAGTCACTTCCAACCTCTTTCATCTGTTCAGTAGGGATCAGGAGATGGGACAAAGCGTTCAGGAATGACATCTGCCTCAGATAAGGCCTTTGGTCAAAGCACAGCAATCTAAGGTAAGGACCAAACCAAAAGCAGATTAAAAAGCAAGCCTCTAGCAATTCCTCAGCAGAGTCATTCCAGAGGGCAGCTAACAGGGAAGGAAATGGTGGTGTGTTCTCTCCTGTATGCCAGACACCAAGTGAGACTGGACAGAGAGCATCCTCCAGAGGAAAAGAGCACAAATGTTACAAGGCAAGGCAGAAGCATATCCACTCTTAGAATGTACATGCAGACTCAATGGAAAAGAATTCCTGACTTGCTTTTCATTTGGCACATGTCTCTAAGTCACTGCTGGCCTTTTAATTTCTTCTTTTTAAGAGAAGCTCAGAGGGAACAAAGTCATCAGATCATCCTCTAGAAAGATCTCCCTTGCACATGTTTTCTGACTTGAGGAACAAGCAGAGAAATTTCTGCTAAAATATACCCCCAGACCTGGAGTTTTTACCATATTGTCAAACTGAAGCTAATCTGCCCCAGATAATCACAGCCCAAGGCTGATTAAGAGTTTAAAAGAGTGAATTAATTAAATTGCCCAACTTCTCCTCACCTCCAAGGAGTTTTGTCACTTACTCCAAGGTTTCAAAGTAGCAACAGCCACTGACTGCAAGCCATGCTACTCTGAGACACTAAATGGGCACACATTTAACTGTTCAGCCCTCATGGGGGTCAAGAAATGGTCTGGGTTGGAAGGGACCCCAAGGATCAGGGAGCTCCAACCCCCCTGCCACAGGCAGGGCCACCAACCTCCAGGCCTGGAGCTACACAAGGTTGCCCAGGGCCCCATCCAACCTGGCCTTGAACACCTCCAGGGACGGGGCATCCACTACTTCTCTGGGCAGCCTGTTCCAGCACCAGATGAGTCACCTGACATTTCTTACTAATGTAGGAAGCCACTGTTGTCTTGTCTGCTGTCTGTGTCACTGGCATCCTCAAGCAGAAGAGTCCAAGACTTGCCAGCCAATGCACCAAGGCATCTGACAAAGAAGTTTTACCAAAGGCCCTTTCTCACTGCCCAATTAAGCACCTCCTAAGAACAGGGATGTACTTTTCGTTAACGACGTACATACAAGAGGTATGAAGGTGAAATGACTTATCCCCAACCATACTGGTAATTCTTCCAACATCAAAAGCTCACCCAATCCTCCCACTGAGCAAATCCACTACAAAAGACTAACCAAGTGGACTTACAAAGAGTAGCTTAAGGTGCAACAGCACCACAGGCTGCTTTGTGCCTTAGCTTAGTCAAGCGCATCCTGCCCAGAGAGCAAGTGTACAGCAAACCCAGGAGGAACTCCATGTGACAAAACCACCCCAGGAGAGAGAGAGGTTTTAATCCTGCACCAAATGTCACCTTTTTTGAACTCTCAAAAACCAGGCCAATGTTCAGTTTAACCTCAGTTCACCAAAGGAGCTGTGACTACTCAAAGGGCGTGCCAACCTGTTCCCTCCACGTTACTGGGACTAACCTAGAACCTAAGTGGGAGCAGCACGATTTCAGTGAGGTTTCAAGGGGGCATCGTTGGTCTTAGCAGCTACAGCAGACACCAGGAGCAGCCCACACCACCTCTACTCTGGTTGAAGTGGAAAAGGAACTGTTCTGCTGAGACACAGGAGCCTGCTGCAGCTAACCATCCACTGGAGTCTTTGCAGACAAGTTTAACAGCCTGAATTTGAATGTTCAGGTGAAGCAATTCCAATGCCATGAAGTCACATTAGGTCACCATAGTCTTTTTTTGCCCCCTCCCCCTTGCACTCATGTTTTCACATGGAGGTCACAACAACAATGCATAGCCATTATCTTCAGTGGCTGCATTCACACTGAGCAGCCTCAAGAACCTTCCCATATAGAGTTTCCAGTTGAAGCAGAAGTCATTTTACTGTAAATTCCCTTGATTTAAGATCTCTGATGCCCATGGGGATCACAAGCCAAAAAGAGATGGTGGTAACAGTGGCAACTGCCAGAGCACAGAGCACACAAGGAGGTTTTCACAGACCCAATCACCACCTGCCTGAGGGTGTCAGGCACACAGAACTCTTATGAGGACCTGCCCAACACACACAGTTCTACACACACACCCCTAGTGATGAATGTAAACCCACCTGCTGACCACAAAGCTCTTGCTCCCAGAAGAACACTTTGAATACCTTGCCTTGCTTATCTACCAAGGTCAGAATAGAGATCTTCAGTTTTCTGCTGTTAAAAGCAGCATGCCAGATGTGAATCCCCACAGGCAGAGCTCCTTTCCCTTTATTTTGGTATGAAGTGCAGAGAGGTGGGTTTTTTTGGTCCCAGTCTTTTAATGGTAGCAGGAGGAAACTCTGAGTGTGAATTTAAGTTAATTAAGAATAATTGAACCACCAACCTTAATGGCTGAGTTAAAAGAAACAAGCTCAGTGCCAACTGCTACACAGTGGCTGAACTTTTATCAGCAGGCTGGAAAGGTGTCTGCCTCCTCTCAGTCACAATAAGGGTCTTGATGTACTGGGAAGAGGTGGTTGCTGACATAGCAACCTGATGAAGGGCTCCTCCCTTCATCTTTACCTTGAGTAAATGCTCTACAGAGAGAAGAAGGGCTTTGGAACCACAGCTCAGCAAGGCACAAGGTTCTTGATGGCCCAAGAACAGCAAAGCCACAGGTTGAAGGGTGTAACAATCTCTACCTCATCCTCTCCAAGCACACCCAGACCAGGTCAGGACAGGGCCAGAAGCTAATAGGAGCCTCAGCCAGACAGTGCCACCAACCTAGATGTTACATTCTTCACTTCTGGAGTAGAGGGCATGAAGTGGTCTTTCATGACACAGATCCCAGTCACTGTCCCCAGTCTAAGGTCTGGTTTGGCACCTTAATTTTATTTCTCTTCTACAGAGTGCTCTCCTCTCCAAATAACATGTGACCTGGCAGCTGAGCCTCAAAACAGAACAACAGGGAAGAGACCTGGGCTGGGGAACAGCACCCATATCTACCTACTTTAGGAAGCAGAGTGTTGTCAACAGATGCCATTAAGAAACTGAAGCCAATGCAGGAGTGACCAGTTTGCTGAAACATCCAGAGTCTGGGACTCTCAGAAGGGCTGAGCTTCAATAGGACCTCTGGAGCTCAGTTCATCCAACCCCTCAGCTCAAGCAGGGCCACCTAGAGCCAGTTCCCAGGACCACATCCAGACAGGTTTTCAGTATCTCCAAGGATGGAGATATTCCCATACCAGTGCAACCCATTCCAGTGCTCAGTCACCCTCACAGTGGAAAATGTATTTCCTTCTGTTGAGAGGAAAGCTCATGTGTTTCAGTTTGGGTCCACTGGCTTTTGTTCTGTGACAGAATCATAGAATCATAGACTGGGCTGGGTTGGAAGGGACCCCAAGGATCACAGAGCTCCAACCCCCCTGCCACAGGCAGGGCCACCAACCTCCAGGCCTGGAGCTACACAAGGATGCTCAGGGCCCCAGCCAACCTGGCCTTGAACACCCCCAGGGATGGGGCATCCACTACTTCTCTGGGCAGCCTGTTCCAGCCCCTCACCACTCTTTCTGTAAAAAACTTCCCCCTAATATCTAATCTACCCCTGCCTTCCTTTAGTTTTAACCCACCCCCCTTGTCCTGCCAGTCTCTGCCCTTTTAAAGAGTTTAATCCCCTCCTGCTTATAAGTTCCCTTCAGGTACTGGAAGGCTGCAACAGGACAACACTGAAAAGAGCCTGACTCAGTCTCCTCTATAAGCTCCATTCTGAGCCCATTTCCAGACTCATTCCCAGCTCTTTCATCTCACATGCTGAGGTGCTCCAGTCCCTCAGTCACCTTAGTCACTCTTTGCTGGACTTGCTCCTGCAGCTCTAGCTCTCTCCTGTACTGGGGAGCCCAGAAATGGACACAGCAGGTTGTGGCCTCACCAGTGCTGAGCAGAGGAGAAGAATCATCTCCACTGACCTGCTGGCAACACTCCTCCCAGCGCACTGCCAGCCACCTTTGCCATAAGGGCACATTGCTGGCTCAGGTCCAACTTGGTGGCTACCATGGACCTTGGGGTTCTTTCTGCAAAGCTGCTCTCCAGACCCTTGGCTTCCAGCATGGCCTGGAGCATGGGGTTGTTCCTCCCCAGGGGGCAGGACATTGCCTGTCTCCTTGCTGAACTGCATGAGGTTCTTCTCAGAGCGTTCCCCCCAGCCTGTCAAGGCCCTTCTGGATGGCAGCACAACTTGCTGACAGATTAGCTGTTTCTCCCAGCTTTGGGTCATCTCCAAACTTGCTGGGAATACTCTGCCCCACCATCCATCAGTGAAGATGTTAAGTAGAACTGGAGCCACTACTGTGCCCTGGGCTACGCAGCTCCTTACTGGCCTCCAACTAGAGCTTGTGCCACCAGTCACCACCCTCAGGGCCTGGTGGTTCAGTCACTTTTCAGTCCACCTCCCTGCCTGTTCATCCAGCCCCTACTTCTTCAGCTTCTCTGTGAGGATCTAACAGGGGATAGCATCCAAAACCTGACAAAAGTCAAGGCAGACAATTAACCACTGCTCTGCCCATATCTGTATTTGGCAGGGGTTTGGACCCTTCCAACCCCTGTGATTCTGTGATCTACCAAGCCAGTCACCTCCTCACAGAAAGAGACCAGGTTGGTCAGGCATGTCTTCTCCTTGGTGAACTGATGCTGACTGTTACCAATGACTTTCTTGTCCTCCAGGTGCATGAGAAAAGTGTTTTCAGACTTAGCTGTCCCATCATCTTCCCAGGGTGGAACTCTTTGAGGTGCCTCCTTTGAGATGAGGCTGACTAACCTGTAGCTCCCTACACTGTCTTTCCTGCCCTTTTTGAAAACAGGAGTGACATTTGATTTCCTTGAGTCCTTGGGCACTTCTACCAATCACCATGGTCATGGAGAGATTCTTGAGTGGCCTCACAATTACATGAGGCATCTCCCTCAGCATTCATGGATGAAACCCACCAGGGCCCACAGGCCTGTGCACATGCAGTTTGGTCAAGTATTCCTTAGCTTCACTTCTTCTACCACAGGTGTGTTTGCATTATTCCAGACTTTACCCCAAGGGCCTGCAACTTCTGAAAGCTAGCCTGGATAGTAAAGACTGAGGTGAAGAAGGTATTTGGTACCTCAGCTTTTACCATATCCCATGTCACCAGGTCCTCTTTCAGCAGCAGGCCCACTTTTTCCCTAGTATTCCTTTTGGCACTTAGGTATTTATGGAAGACCTTCTTGTGGGCTTTAACATCCCTTCCCTGAGTTAGTTCCAGCTGGGTTTTGGCTTTCCTTGCCCCATCTCTGCATGCTCAGATGGTGCCTCTGTATTCCCTTCAGGTTACTTGCCCCTCTGTTCTACCTTCAGTCTACTTATTAGGTATGACTTCAGCTAGGGGCTCCTACTTTATTCATGCAGGACTCCTGGCACTTTTGCCCAACTTGCAGCTCTTTGGGGACCTCAGAGGTAGTGACCCTTGAACATCAACCAGCTTTACTGCACCCCTCTCCCCTCCAGGGCCTTATCTCATGGGACTCTACCAAGAAGATCCCTGAAGAGGCCAAATTCTGCTTTCCACAGCCACTGTAGCCTTTGACCTTCAGAAGCCCAAAGACTGCCTCCTCAATTGTATGAGCTCCAGCAAAGAACCTCCCTTTACCAGCTCCTCTTTTCACTTGGATCAGGAATTTGTCAGTATTGCTCTCCAGGAACCTCCTGGATTGCTTATGCCCTGTTGCCCCACCATCACACACTGAGGTGGATGAAGTCCCCCATGAAGATCAGGGCTTACACATGTGAGGCTGCTCCTAGAGGAATGGTAAGGCCTCCACACACATGTTCTTCCCAGCTTGGCAGTCTACAACAGACACCCACTACATCATCACCCACACTGCTCTGCTCTCTTACCCAGCAGCTCTCAGTTGGCTCCTCAACCAAACTCAGGTGAGGTCCATGCATTCCAACAGTTTCCTCACATAAAGAGCAGGTCCCCCTCCTGTCCCTCCTAAGGAGATTGTATCCCACCACGTTTCTGTGATCTCAGGTATGTGAGTTCATCCAGAGGAAGGCAAACAAGCTGGTGGTAGGGCTGGAAGTCATGTCCTCTGAGAGGTGGCTGAAGACTTGGGTTTTGTCTAGTTTGGAGAGAAGGAGGCTGAAGCTCTCTGCAGCTTCCTGAGGAGGGGACGTGAGAGGGAGGTGCTGAGCACTTCTCCCTGGGATCCAGGGACAGGACATGTGGGAATGGCTCAAAGCTGCCCCAGGGGAGGCTGGGACTGGACACAAGGAAGCATTTCAGTACCCAGGGTGGTCAAACACTGGGACAGGCTTCCTGCAGAGGTGGGAGATGCCCTGAGCCTGGAGGTGTTTATGAGGTGTTTGGAGGCCCTTCTCAACAGGCCTTCACTTGGTCAGCCCTGGCCAGGCAGCTGGACTAGATGGTCACTGCAGGTCCAACTGAAACATTCTAGTCTATTCTACCATGGACTGTTACTTCTGGATGGAAGTCAGTATTCTCACTATGATTTACACTTCAGTTTGCTCTGCTGCATTTGTTCTCACATAGCTGGATGTAATGCTAACAAGTGAACAGTAACACAGCTGCAGACCACACCAAAACCCAAACCCCAAAGGCATCTGCCACTACCAGAACCTCCAGTCATCCAAATTTAATGCTGGTTATTCTCTACTGAAAACATGGAACAGTTGAGACAGTACTTAACCATCATGTGTTTAGGGGATGCATCAAAGCCTTAAATCATCCTACCTGGGAGGCATTTATCATTTGCCATTTGAATGTAGCTCATCAGCACAAGGATAACAGTCCAGATACCTCAGGTGGAGCATGTTTGCACCTACAGTAAATGCTTTCCTACCTCCAGGCATAATCTGCCCAACGTCCTGTACAGTTAACACTGACAGCTTCTCTTCTGTGTCCACTCTTATCACACCAAAACTCAGACAATTCATAGATAACACTGCTTTTCCTGGAGGAGGGCCCCCCAGCTCTGGAGGTCTGAAAAAAAGAGAAAGTCAAATCAGATACATATCAAGAGACCAATGGCAATATAGTCATCAAAAACAGGCCTTCAGGCTCGCTAAGGCAAAGAGAAAGAGTGGTTTCTCATGAGAAACTAACAAGAGTGGTGATGAAAAAAGAAGTAGAATAAAACATCACATATCTTCCTCCCTCTCTAAAATGTTACAGAGAGGGTCTAGTTCTGTTATGGGCAAAGGAACATCCATAAGAAGAACTCAGAGGCTAAATTTTCTGAACACCAGGAGCAATTAGGAAGTATCTGGTGGGTTTGACAGGTGATAGGACAAGGGGCAATGGGCTCAAGCTGTGCCAGGGCAGGGTGAGCTCAGATGGGAGGGAAAAATTCTTCCCTCAAAGACCTGTCAGGGCCTGGCCCAGGCTGCCCAGCTCCATTCTGTGTAACTGTTTTGCTTCAAATGTCCATGAAATTCATGTTCAAAAAAAGCCAATTTTATTAACAAGCCCTACCCAACCATTCCAGCCTATTCCATACACCCCTCTGCACATAAGCAAAGTGTTTCTTTATTTGAGAGCATCCCTTGCTACCTCCAGCATTGCAGTGGTATTCTTCAGACCAGTTGCTAATATTTTTTTCTTTCTTCAGCTCCCTGTTTACAAGACATTGTATATAAACTTGAATATTCAACTGCTTCTATCTTCCAAATGAGTAAGTCTTGGGTTTTGGGGCATTTTATAAAAGTCCTCCAGCAACACTGGTGAGGATGAGACTTCACTTTCCCAAGCAGTAAAAAAAAAACACAACCCCAAACCAAACACCTTATGGCTGACAAAGTTTAGAAAATATTAACATTTTTAAAGAAAACAAACAAAAATCACCCATCCTTCAGGGAAGGAGGAGCCTCAGACTGTCTGCCTACATCTTTGGAGATTTTTATGTGCATAATTGTGTTTTGTGATCTTCATTTTATCACCAGACACATTTAAACAGTGAAGAAATGCTTTAGTTCATCTCTCAGAAAAGAGACTTACCTGCGGATAGCAACAGTTAGTGCCTCTGAAGAACTGGCACAGGGACAGATTACTTCTGGTCTCAAACCTCTGGATTGAAATACATTCAAGAAGGCATCACAGGAAGATATTGACCCTAAAAAGAACAATCACACAATTAGAACTAGTTTGCCCAGGGTAGGGAAGCTTGAGCTGCAGGATTTCAATGTGTCTGCTCCCTCTCAGCTCAGCTATTCAAATATGGACACATCTGTGCAGACAACTAAGGTGCTTTCAAACTGCCTAGAAGACATTCCCCCCTCCTATTGTTAGATATTTGATCTGGAGAAACATCTCCAAGTGGTTAACAACCAATTCACTGTGTGAAACCCCCAACTTGCATGCTGGCTTTCCCCAGCAGCACCCCCTAACACTCCCTGTTGGCCCTCCTTTTGAGCTTTCCCTACAGAGGTCACAGATCCAAAGCACTTCAAAATTAACACCAAATGCTTCTGAGATATCTTCAGTTCAGGACTCTACCTGCACTCCAGCACTCAAATGAGAGGATGCCCCATCACCTGCAGCTTTGTACTGCCAGTTGTGGAACTACAGCACATAACACAAACCAGCAAACCCCCCGGTCGCACTGCTGGGAACTGCATGTCAGGTCCTGTGGGGGGGACAGCACTCAAATGAGGGGACAGCACTGAACTGAGGGGCTGGAACAGGCTGCCCAGAGAAGTAGTGGATGCCTCATCCCTGGGGGTGTTCAAGGCCAGGTTGGCTGGGGCCCTGGGCAACCTTGTGTAGCTCCAGGCCTGGAAGTTGGTGGCCCTGCCTGTGGCAGGGGGGGTTGGAGCTCTGTGATCCTTGGGGTCCCTTCCAACCCAGCCCAGTCTGTGATTCTGTGAACTGAGGGGACAGCACTGATGGAAAGAGGAAGTTAAAAAAATTAATTCACACAGCTAAATATAAATAAATCAATCTAAGTGCAAGCTGCAGTGAAAAAGCAGTGGCATCACTGCCATATGAACAACACTGTACTACAGAACCAAGTGCACTCCAAGCACTGGCTCTGAAACCAGGCTCACAAATATAACCTTAGCAAGACTATTTCAAGCTTCTATCTTCTGCCATCACAACTTACTGAGCTCTCATCATGCAATTGCAAGGAATCTGAAATAGGATCAATTTTCTGGTGTATGAGCACAGCAAAATTAACCAACAAAGGTATATTCTTGCCTGCTGCAAAAGAAACCTCCCAGCTGCTTTCTCAAATTACTGCAAACCATCACCACATTGACTTCTTTAGGAAAAAGCTCTTCCCTCTGAGGGTGGTGAGACCCTGGCACAGGTTGCCCAGAGAGGTGGGGGAAGCCCCATCCCTGGAGACATCCAAGGTCAGGCTGGATGAAGCTCTGAGCGACCTGCTCCAGTTAAAGATGTCCCTGCTCAGTGCAGGGTGGGACTAGATGGCCTTTGGAGGTCCCTGCCAACCCAATGCATCCTTTGATTTGATGATTCTATGACTGAGAAAGAGGCAAGGAGCTACTGCATACTCTAGTTAATAGTTGTCCTGGCTTTGAGTTAAGGCTGCAGCTGCTCCTCTTTTTACATCCCTGCACAGGACTGAGACTAAGCCCTGGGGACACATGCAGTATGAACTCCAAGACTGTATGTCTACATAAGATACATGAGCAGCTACTTTGAAACTGGCCTTGTGATTTACTTGAAATGTTAGGAAGTGACTTTGGAAAAGGTTTTTCATTATAAAACATCATTCATGTAATGAAGAGATCCTTGGGAATGTTCTCTATGCAAGTGTTGCTCCTGTGCCCTTGGCAAGGAAATCCTGCTGCTGTCCCTGTTTTGCTGAAGAGGAACTATAGCCAGTGCTGAGCTGAGGGATTTACAGTGTGCAGCAGCTCACCTCAGGCTGAGGCTCCGGAAAGGCACCCATACTCACATGGATTAGCTCCATCTGCCACTATGAGCATGCGCAGGGAGCTGAGGCTGACATCCCTCTGATCCCGCTGAGCCAGCAGCGACCAGTGCATGTCCCGCGACTTCACCACCGCCACGCGGGCTGGAAACACAACCACCACCACAGGGTGTGCACACAGCAGAACAAGGGCCCGGCACATCGTCACGCACACGCTGCTGGGTGTCTGCAGAGAGCTACTGAACAAATGCCAAGCACAGAAAACAATGCCCTGCTGGGAAGGACTTGGGGGTTCTGGTGGGTGAGAAGCTCCCCATGAGCCAGCAGTGGCTCTTGCAGCTCGCAAGGCCAATGGGATCCTGGGCTCCATCAGCAGAGGGGTGGCAGCAGGGACAGGGAGGGGATTGTCCCTCTCTGCTCTGCCCTCGGGAGGCCCCAGCTGGAGTCCTGTGTCCAGAGCTGGGGCCCCAATACAAGAAAGATGTGGGGCTGTTGGAGAGGGGTCAGAGGAGCCATGAGGATGATGAGAGGGCTGGAGCAGCTGCCCTACAAAGAGAGGCTGAGGGAGCTGGGCTTGTTCAGCCTGGAGAAGAGAAGGCTGCGGGGGGACCTCATTGCAGCCTGCCAGTCCCTGAAGGGAGCTTATAAGCAGGAGGGGATTCAACTTTTTTAAAGGGCAGAGACTGGCAGGACAAGGGGGATGGATTAAAGCTAAAGGAGGGAAGGGTTAGACTGGATCTTAGGGGGAAGTTTTTTCCAGAGAGAGTGGTGAGGGGCTGGAACAGGCTGCCCAGAGAGGGGGTGGGTGCCCCGTCCCTGGAAGTGTTCAAGGCCAGGTTGGCTGGGGTCCTGGGCAACCTTGTGTAGCTCCAGGCCTGGAGGTTGGTGGCCCTGCCTGTGTCAGGGGGGTTGGAGCTCTGTGATCCTTGGGGTCCCTTCCAACCCAGACCAGTCTGTGATTCTATGAATGCAAGTGCTGAATATTTACCTCCTATGACACATATATACTCAGTGTCTCCAGGCAGACTTGATTACAGAATTTAATTGTACTTAAATTTAATATTTAATTTACTGTGTCTGCTAGAAGTTCAAGTACTGACATGAGAAACATGCTTTCTTTGAAGGTCTATCAGAAGAAGCTGTCAGTGTTGCTCACCTATGAGTCTACATAGGATACTGAAATGGGGAACCCATTGTTAAAGCTGGGGCAAAACAAAACCTGGATAAAACAGCAGCAGACTCAGCTAGAGCAGATGTTTTAGGGAAACAAATGGGTTTTATTTTTTAAAATAGTAATTTATTTTAAATTATTATTTAAATTACTTATTTTAAGTTATTACTTAAATATAAATAATTATATTTATATAGAAAGTATAAATACTTTTATAAATATATATTTATATGAAATTATATAAATATAAAAGATTGTATCACCTAAATTATAAAAAATTTTAAATATTTTTTAGAATCTAAAGAGAGAAGGGTTATGTAAAAATATTTTAAGGTTACCTTTGTATGAGCAGACTTTCTGTATCCAGGAAAGTGGATTGACCTTCATTAATGCATAGGGAATACTGATGACATGCATCCTATTCATAACACTCTATGAGGAAAAATATATATATAAAATTAATTTCAAGTGGCACAAGGAATACTCAGCATGCACCAATAATAAAATCATTCCAGCTACAGTGTAACCCTTACATTTACCTGTTAGTGAAAACAATGTGTATAGTCAGTAATAACCTCAACTATGCCTGTGCAGTCTGTCACTGAAAAAGTAACACTTTATTCTGAAAAATACAAATACTGAAATAGAAATAGTGTGAGAGCTTGGCCTCATTCTGGTACCAATGCTCTGCCTCTGAGAGAAGCAATTTGCTTTCATTCATTCAAATACTCACTGTTAATACTCCATGCCAAAGGCCAGCATCTCTTTTGAAATCCAAGACATTTGTTAGAGTTTCAGCTGAAAGTGAAGGGAGAAAAAAAACAAACCCTATCAGACTTAAGAAGCACATTTAGGACAAGATTTAAGAGCTGAAAATATTTGTTGAAGCAACTTCCTCCACCATCGAGAAATCAAAGCTGTGTTGCCATTCCTTCCTGCCTGTAACACACAGGCTGCTGGAGCCAAAAGTGTGTTATTTTACTTAAAATGATAATCCTTACAGTATAATCACAGACCATTACACAAGATATTTAAGATGCTCTTCACACTGCAATACTGCTTCTACTTGTCAATGAACTATGCAGACCCAAACTTGAGTTTTGATGCCAACTTCTTCACCTGAACAGGAGCAGTTCAGCTCTATTTGAAAGTATTAAATTTAGTGAGAAATATTACCAAGGCTGTAGTGCATTTCCTTAAATGGGTTTTATTTTTTTTTGGAGAACTCTGTACACAATTTGAAGATTTAAACTGACTTTAGAGGGTTTTACATCTGACAGTGATCAGCTGAAGCTTCCTTATCAGTGATGTGGGATGGCTGCTCCCACAAGGAACTGTTCTGTGGGGTACTTACTAGTCTATTTAGAATCCCAGAATCACAGGGGTTGGAAGGGACCCCCAGAGCCCATGGGGTCCAGCCCCCTGCCAGAGCAGCTCCCCAGCTCATATTGCACAGGGCGGCGTCCAGACGGGGCTGGAATCTCTCCAGAGAAGGAGACTCCACACCCCCTGGGCAGCCTGTCCCAGGGCTCCCTCACCCTCACTGGGGAAAAGTTCTGCCCCAGGTTGGTGTGGAACTCCCTGTGCTCCAACTTGCAGCCATTGCCCCTTGTCCTGTCCCCACAGACACTGAGAAGGGGCTTGCCAATTCCTCCCGCATCCCATCCTTCAGATATTGATAACCATTAAAAACTGGCAGCATGCAAAGCAAGCTCCTCACAGAGCTCCAAGCTACCCAAGTGACCTCTAGAATCAGGCTAAGAAAGCTCCTGCCATTTGTGCTGGGAGAGCTCCTCTAATGCTGCATGTGGGCATCTCAAACTGGCCCCCTTATAACCTCAAAATGGTCAGCACACTGAAAAGGCGTTAGGGAGGGCAAACCAGATCTGTAGCAAAGTCATTTTCAAGAGAGTGAAAAATCAGTATAGCTCTTGCCACCAACTAATACATTTATGAAGACTGAAAAATCCAAACCCTTGAATAAAATTGATAGGGAACTTAAAATAAAATTAAATACACATTGAGGAGGGCTTGGAGATGATGTGAGGGCTGGATGGAGCCCCTCTGCTCTGGAGCCAGGCTGGGAGAGCTGGGCTGCCTCAGCTCAGAGAAGAGAAGTCTGCTTCTGGGGAGAGCTCCAAGCCCATTCCAGTCCCTCCAGGAGGGCTGAAGAGGGGCTGGTGCCCAGGGCAGGGAGGGCCAGGCCCATGGGAACAGCCTTCAGCTGTAGAAGGGCAGCTGGAGAGGGACTGGGAGGCAGAAATCCTTCCTCAGGGTGCCCAGACAAGCTGGGGCTGCCCCTGGCTGCTTGGCAGGGTTCAAGGCCATGTTGGATGGGGCTTGGGGCATCCTGGGGGGTCTGAGGTCCCTTCCCACACAGAACAATCTGGGGTTCAGTGATTATAATTTCACAAGTGGCTGCTTAATTTCCTCTACATATCACATTGACTATGAATGAGGAAGTTTGTCTTTCCCTTTGCAATGAAAGCTTTTTTTCCCTTTTGCAATTAAAGGGTTTGTTTTGTAAGACAGTAAATACAATTCTGCAACAGAAATTGTTTAACTGTTCAAAGCTGTGAATACCACTGTAAAGCTGCACCCATTTAACTTACCTTCTGAATAACCACATGCCTGAGTCAATGCATGACAGTGTGCCAGCATGGAAGCATGAGATACAGTAATGCCCACTGTGCTGCCTTCTTTACTTGTTTTGTACTGAAAGGAGAAAGTTTGGGCAAACATTACATTAGTCACAAAATGTAGAGAATTCACAGTAGTCAACTGGAAGGCTACTTTATTACAATAATGAAGCAAGCTTATCTTTAAAAGAACACTCCCATAAAAGCTGCATTGCTTGCTCAGAGAATACATGAAATCTGACTCTCTCTCTCTACCCCAATGAGACAAATTGTCCCAGGGATCCCAAAATGCCAGTTATCCCCCATCTGACTCAGTACAACCACTCAGATGACAGTTTGCTTGGCAATCTCAAGGGAAACATTGTTGTTCCACTGTTCCAAATATTACAGGAATCTCTTTTATTGCAGGGAGAGATTAAAGGAAGAGAAGGTGCTGTGTGACATAAGCTACAAGAGAGTAACTGGGAGGTAGGCAGATTATACTGGATCACCTCAATATAAGCAATGTCAGCACTGGCATCCCGTACTTGTGGCTGCCAGTCCTTAGCTGGTTTTGCCAGATGCTTCCCATCAATCACAAACCAAATGAGTCGAGGCCAGCCTTCAAAGAGAAAGAGAAGTTACTTGGCACTGCAGTTCTGAAACTCAGGTGTCAAGGGGTTCTGTATCCTCTGAAGAAACTGGAGGAGCTTAAGAAGGTACCTTTGAACGTAACCACCTCTCCGGTCTGAGCTTTGGGAAGGCCCTTCTGGCAGGCATCAGTGGTTAAAGCAAGGGTCACTCCACAGCTGCCCAAAAGGAATCCAATCTGCTGGCTGCCAGCATCCTGCAGAGAAACCATCTCACAGCACACTTACAGAGAA
Source organism: Zapornia atra (assembly GCA_013400835.1). Taxonomy (NCBI): domain Eukaryota; kingdom Metazoa; phylum Chordata; class Aves; order Gruiformes; family Rallidae; genus Zapornia; species Zapornia atra. The sequence continues at coordinate 4,336 of VZTU01014847.1, read as the reverse complement.
TGAAGCTTCTGGACAGTTTGCTCTATTTATGTCAATTTATATCAAGGGGAAAAAAAAAAATAACTTCTAGTGCTGAAGACCTTTTACTGAAGACAGAAGTTTATGCTCAAAAAGGTTAGTTTTGCTAAGTGTCAACTTAGATGTGGGAGCAGATCTGGCCAGCAATGGCAGCAAAGGAGCTGCAAAAGCAACAGGTCTGCTTCCCTCTCTGACCCAACAGGGACATTTGTAAGTTCTGGTAAAATCCAGAGCTGATTTGGTGCTGTTTCTAAGTCCTGAGGCACTGAAGAGTAGAGCCTGTAGGTTTTTAGGTCCCTTAAAAATCTCTGGGTGTGGGATTAAAGCTGAAGGAGGGAAGGTTTAAATTGCATGAGCCAGCAGTGGCTCTTGCAGCTCGCAAGGCCAATGGGATCCTGGGCTCCATCAGCAGAGGGGTGGCAGCAGGGACAGGGAGGGGATTGTCCCTCTCTGCTCTGCCCTGGGGAGGCCCCAGCTGGAGTCCTGTGTCCAGAGCTGGGGCCCCAATACAAGAAAGATGTGGGGCTGTTGGAGAGGGGTCAGAGGAGCCACGAGGAGGCTCAGAGGGCTGGAGCAGCTGCCCTACAAAGAGAGGCTGAAGGAGCTGGGCTGGTTCAGCCTGGAGAAGAGAAGGCTGTGGGGGGACCTCACTGCAGCCTGCCAGTCCCTGAAGGGAGCTTATAAGCAGGAGGGGATTCAACTCTTTAAAAGGGCAGATAATGGCAGGACAAGGGGGATGGATTAAAACTAAAGGAAGGAAGGGTTAGATTAGATATTAGGGGGAAGTTCTTTACAGAGAGAGTGGTGAGGTGCTGGAACAGGCTGCCCAGAGAGGGGGTGGGTGCCCCATTTCTGGGGGTGTTCAAGGCCAGGTTGGCTGGGGCCCTGGGCAGCCTTGTGTAGCTCCAGGCCTGGAGGTTGGTGGCCCTGCCTGTGGCAGGGGGGTTGGAGCTCTGTGACCCTTGGGGTCACAGCCCAGTCTGGGATTCTATGATTATCCTGGTATTTCCAGTGAATGCAGTGTCTCTGCCTGCCTGTGCTCTCACTGCTCTGCACGAGGCCCAGAAAGGCAGTCAGTCTGCACTGTATTTTGAGAAACACATTCACACATCCTCTCAAAAACAATCAATTAAAACAATTTCTACATTTATCTATCCTAAAATAGTCAGCTCAGTAGCTGCAAGCTACTTCTCCCAACACCAAATACTTCCCAAGCCTATGATGTGCACAGGTTAGTTCAGCTGAAGCACATTACTACTTTCCAAAGCACAAGCTCTGCAGCACCCCATGGCAGGGCTACAGGATTTAGGCACTTTATTTAGGCACTGCCATAAAGCATTGAATGGATTCACCTACCTTTCTTGTTAATGGAACTTCTATGGGGACAGGAATAAGTTCTGCCAGGAGACAGCCATAAAATGCCACCATAAACATAACTGGATCACTATTAGGAAACACAAGAGCTACCTACAAAAATACAGGAAAATAACAAGAAATGGGGTGTTTATTGGGGGGAGGGTTGTTTATTGACACCTGGAAAAAAAAAAACCTCTTTAAAGCATTGCTGACATTCATATGTGAACTAGGAACAGAAAGGTGAGATGTGATAAGCTGCTATTACAAGCCCCAGTATTACCAGGCTTTCTTTAGCTAACACTGCTCCTCACTGTCTGTTTTATCCACAGAGATCATGTCAAATAGAAGCCTACCCTGTCTCCAGGCTTCAGCAGTGGTTCATTCTTAGTGGTTAGCTTGTTCAGCAGGGTATAGGCTAACTTCAAGCTTCGACTCCACAGCTTGCCTAAAGAAAGAAAAAATACAGAAATTAAAAAAAAGAATAAAATTGTTGCAGTTTGGTGGAGCTGTGCTGCTTCAGGGGCTTTTGTAAGCTGCAGTTACAGCTCTCTGCAAGCCCCACAGTTTGAAAACATTGGTCCATTCAAGGCCAAATTGGAGACTGAGCCTATCAGAGCTGGTCACAGCACCTCTGGGAATCACACAGAGGAGAGAAAACCTGCTGGCAGGGGCACTTGGCCACTGGAGCAGAGTGAGAAGATGGAACAAGCTGCACAGACCCCAAGGCCAGGCCCGCAGGAGGGGGGATGAAGAATGCAGAGAGAGAGTTTCCCTGCAGCTCGTGGTGCAGCCCATGGTGAAAGGGGTGTCCCCCCGAAGCCCAGGGGTGAGGCCGGGGAGCAGAGACACCTGTGCCCTGTGAGGATTGCTCCAGGCCTCAGCAGGTTTGCCAGGGGACTTGTGACTTTGGGGGGGACCAGGCCGGGGGG
>VZTU01014846.1:0-10083 GCA_013400835.1 Zapornia atra | reverse complement strand
TTTTCATTAAATTTAATGAAAAGGCAATCGAGGTTTTGGGGAGATTGCAGTGTTTCTTTTACAACAGCTCCTACTGCTGTAGTATATGCAGTAAAAGCATGAACATGCACGGAACACTTCGACTGGTACACTGGTGTGATTTTCTTAACTGGGCAAATTAAACAGAAGCAGATTTCATTCCGTTTTCCTTTTAGGCAGGAGATCCATTTTGTTGTTGGGCATCACTGTATTAAATTAGCTTGACCTTTAGGTTAGCATTTGAGAGCTATACAAGTAAGGCAGGCATACTGCATGAATGGATACTCCTTTGGCACATAAGAGGCACAGTTCCTCTTGTGTTATATTATGGTTGCATCTATCTTTGGGTTGGAGAGTTGTTCTCTTGGTGGTTTGGTTTTGTGTTTTGGCTTTTGTGTACTCCCTATTTCGTAGGAGAGTCTGACTGATCCCTTGTTACTTATGAGCCTGTTCCAAATGGCTCAGTCTTCTTATCCAAGCTTTCATTTTACCAGTTGATGCAAGAAGCTCAAAGAACAGCACCAAGTATAATTTATATCCCACATATCCATTTGTGGTGGGAAGCTGTTGGAGCTACATTGAAAACCACTTTTACAACACTACTGCAGAACATCCCAACATTTGCTCCAGTTTTGCTGCTTGCGACATCTGACGTGTGTTACACGGATCTCCCAAAAGAGGTATTGCTGTTGATACTTTTATTTCTTTTTTTATTCAATTTTCTGCTCATATATAACTCCTTGAGGCATTGGAGTACTTAAACAAATGCATGCTGTTATTACTCGGGCACCCTAACCAGGTCTCTTAAAAGCTGCTTAGACAAAACAATGCTAAAAGCATTTGTCTGAAGTGTTTTCTGAGCAAAGGGCTTGACTTTGACCCAACTACTTTTTCCCCCTTCTCACACACTCGTGCTTATTAGGGAGATGTGTCCATTTACTGTAGACAAGAACTCCAGTGAGTTCAAGATGGTTAGGTATGAATATTGGTCAAGAATATACAGTGCTTGAAATGGAAATGGGAAAGCTTCTCACATTTTCACAATTCAGTTTAGAATTGAGAAAGGTACTTATCTGTTGGGAATAGAGTATGAGTGTGTGTGGCCTTGTATCTGAAATACCTTTTCTCTTCATGCTATAGATACAAGAACTGTTTATTGATGGTGATGAAGTTTTCAAAGTCCAGTTGCCTGATGAGGGAGAAAGAAGAAGGTTTTTTGAAGACCTAATTGTAAATCAAGCTGCTAAACCTCCTGCATCAAAGAGCAATGCAGGTGAGGATATTCTACATATAAAACGTAGCTACTGTAAGTTAGTAGCTGTAAAGTTTCTGCGTTGTGGTATTTTTCTATCAGTAACTTTTCACAGGCTTGTGTTGGAGTAACATGAATTGAGTAAGAGTTTCTGATTCATTTAAGCCTTGCGGCCGTTGGAAGTACTGCCTGTGGCACCGCCGCCGAAGCCTCGAGAGCTGACTGAAGCAGAAATGGAGCAGCTGGAGGAAAAGGAGGAGGATACATTGCGGGAACTTAGGATTTTCTTAAGGGACGTGACTCACAGACTTGCCACTGACAGGCGTTTCAGAGCATTTACAAAGCCTGTTGACCCAGAGGAGGTAAGTTAGTGTTAGTCTCTGTGTTCATCATTTTTTGTGCCGTTGTATTTCTCAGTGTTTGTGTGCTCTTTATAGGAAGGTTTGTCTTTGTTTTTTAGGACCATACTACTGTGATTTTCAAGGAAGCAGGAAGTGATGTTTGCTTTTACTTTGCTGGCTTCCTGAGGCTCTCACATGTCTGTTCTTTGAGTCCTGGTTTCCTTCTGAAATGTCATGCATTTCATTTGTAGGTACCTGATTATGAGACAGTTATTAAACAGCCCATGGACCTGTCAGTAGTTCTCTCTAAGATTGACTCACACCAGTACCTAACTGCACGAGATTTTCTAAAAGACATCGACCTGATCTGCAGTAATGCCTTAGAGTACAACCCCGATAAAGACCCTGGAGGTGAGGATACATTTTATCCCTAATTTGGAAAAATTTAAAATCAGTGCATTCATAAATATTGTCCATGGATTTGGGATTAGATCCTTCTAAAAATCCACAGCGAGCATTTCTTGCCAGGCAGCCTTTGCTTTGACAGTTAACTTTTATCTTCCTGGGCTGAAAATAGTCACGAGAGAACCTTCCAGAACATACTTAGAAAAAGAGTAGAATCTTTCTAAGTAATCAAAGTTAAGGATTTCATTGGCTGTTAGAAAATACTCAGTTCTGACTATAAAATTGCAGATCGTCTTATGAGGCACAGAGCTTGTATGCTAAGAGATACTGCGTATGCAATGGTGAGGGAAGAAATGGATGAAGAATTTGAGCAGCAGTGTGAAGAAATTAAAGAATCTCGTCAGAAAAGAGGTATGTTTTTTGACACTAAGGATTTTAAGACTTACCTCAGATTTTGTGAGCAACAAGACAAGACACAGTCCTTCGCTGTCTGTTCTTTATTGCAAGGTTGTAGTTCTTCAAAGTACGCTCCGGCTTACTACTGTGTAATGCCAGAGCAGAAGTCTGTTCCTGGGTGTAAGAAAACAGACCCAAAGGAGACTGAAAAAACGAAGATGCCAGCAGCACCTGTATGTTCCAGTACACCTCGCTCCAATGGCAAGTTGCATTTTACTCACAGTTTCTTGGTGAAGGTGTCACTGACAGCTCTCTGTTCTTGTGACATAAGAGGTTTCTTTTGATACCTGGTCTTTCATGCCATTTGCCTCAAAATGTGAGACAAATCCAGAGGTCATTCATTCAGTACGGTTATGAAGTTCCAGTACTGTGCTTGCTTGATAGGGAAAGCCACTGACCATCATGGCCCAGCTGACATTTAATGGCTCCTAAGTTGCTCCCTCTCGAGGTCAGAAATGTCCTACACGGCAGTTTCTGAACACTCAATTAGTCTTTAGTGATGTGAAATGGCACTTTTGCCTTCCCTGTCATCAGATGCTAAATTCTACACCACCCCTCACTGTCGTGTCCAATTAAAGGGGGGGGAAAAGAGGGGAGCAAGAGATAGGTAAAGGAAAGATCATTATTTCCTCCCTTTCCCTGTGAAAAGGACTGGAAAGAACAAAAGGGCTTGTTCTCTCTCTGTTTTAAGTCTTTCCCTTACCACACATGACATGGTGTGAAGTTTCCTGGTCTCCCTGGCACTGGGAAGCTTGTCCCTGATTTCCCCCATGTTCTCTGCGCCGTACTCCATGAATAAAAGGAACTGTGGGTTTTTCTTGGCGAAAATTCAAAGTTGGTTTTAAACAAGGTTAACTGAATCAGAAAGCATATGAGATGTAACTCTTCGTGGACAATGTTTTTCTCCAGCAAAACATTCCCTCAAAATCATGTCTTTACCCAGTGCGTGTTTAGCTTTTGAACTTTACACCTTCATGAGAGAGTTGAAGAAAGGCTCATCTCCAAACACTTCTCTGTTGTTCCTCTGTCTTACTTCACACGGTAAGACAGTAAGCAACTTCAGTTACTAACTCTCTGTTGCAGATCCTGTGTAAAGAAAGAATTTCTGCTCATAAGATCTTGCAGTTGGTGATCTTAGGAATGAAATTCCATAGCCGAGTTTTTAAAATCTAATTGCAAAATGACCTCACAAGGTTGCAACTCTTTCTCTAGATATATATAGGGAGACAGATGATGGTACTTGAGCTGCTTCAGTCATTTTTCTTATATGTTGAGTAAGACAAGGATGCTGGGTTTTGAAGGAAGAACTGTTTTGGTAATGTTTTGATTACATTTTGTGATACCTCTTTGTAGATAAGTCAAATAGAAAACGCAAGAACAAAGGCTCTTCAGGTATCCCAGCAAAGCGAAGGAACTGTCACTTCAATAAGGAGAATCAAATTCCAGAAGAAGTGGACAGTGATGAAGAGTCTCCAGAAGAATGTTTTTCTAATACGGATCATGCTGAAATTAAATCCGCTCAGGATTCTTCCATGGAAGAAAATGAGACTGTACTTCAGGAACGACAGAAAAATGGTAATGAAACTAAATCTGCGGCAGAAAATGAAAGAGAGAAAGTTCTGGTGGCTAAATCTGCTTCTGAGAAGGAGAGTGTTGTGCTTCCTGAACATTCAGGCTTGAGAAAGCGTGAAATGCGGAGTGGCCAAAAAGCACAAGGTTCTGAAGACAGAGATTCAAATGGTAAGTGAAAGGTCAAACTGATCATTTCAGTTGATCTTGGATTACACTATTTATGAGCCTTCTTTGGCTCCATTCTTCCTGTAATACCTCTCTACAGTTGGCACACTGTGTTTCTTGCGTAAGGATGCTGCCCCTGTGGTGACTGAAAGCCCAAGTTGTGTCTTTCTGCAGATGCTGGTTTTTTGATCCTGCAGGTTGTTTTTCAAGTGGTACCTAATGGGAAAACAGCCTTTGACTTCCTTTTATTGTATGAATATCTTCCCAGTAACAAGCAGCATAAGTTAAAAAGCTGTACTTCAAGCAGTGTGGCCCCAGAGTCACCTGTGGAACAGAAGACTTGTATCCTCATGTTTGCAGTGTAAGGTGTGTTTCCTAACATACCTGACTTGGGAGTGTTACCCTGCAGGACTGTCATGGCAACATGAGGCTATTTTTCCCCTGGTTTTCCCCTGCCTTTTTCTCTAGTGCTTTTCTTGTGTGCCTGAGTTCATAATTTTGATGGAGCAGGGACTTTTGCCAGAAAGAAGGTAAAAGTCCAGTGCTTGTCAGTGAAGTAACTGGTAACAGTTCTGTCTCTGGCCCTGCAGAGAGACTGTATTCCAGGTACAGGATACTCCACTGACACTGCAGTCCATATAAACAGAATGTCGACTTAAGCAATATGTCTTGTTCCAGATGTGTTGGTACACCGTGTGGCTGGTGCGAGCTGTTCTCGTGTCGGTAACGCAGTGGGAGTTCACACACAGCCAGTGACTGTGGATTACAATGAGCTCAGAGTAAGTCGAATCTCAATTTTGTTAATACAGAAGTGGGACATATTCTTGCTACATGGACAGCTGTAAATTAAGCCCATTGTTAACCAGCGCCAGTGAAAACAATTTATGGAAAGGATACAGAGTTTGTGAAATATTTCAACCCATAACGGGCTATGACTGTTGTGTTGCCACACGTGGTGTACGCTGCTGTTTTTTGCGGGAACTAAGATGGAGGAGACTGGCTTCTCTTTCTAATTCTTCATTTTAAAGGGCTTGTTTAAAATAGCCCACTGACAACCTGCTTGTACTGTTGGTTATTCCTGTTTCAGCAGTTTTTATGATGGATTTGGGGGTGTGGTTTTTGCACCTAGAAATAAAGGCTCTTTATTTCTAGTGGTGATGACATTAAATCGGACACTAACAGAGGACTATAGACTCATAGAAGTCACTAGGTTGGAAAACACCTTTGAGATGACCAAGTCCAACCATACCTGTCCTCTACAAAACCTTATCCCTGAGCACCTCATCTACCCAATTCAATGCCTCCCTGGGCAGCCCGTTCCAAGTCACATCCGACCTTTCCTGTCTGCAGCAGCTGAAAGCATGCTGCAGGGGGTTTGTGTGCCTTATCTCCAGGGTTATGTGAAATGAAGTTGAGGGCAATGCTGACCTTTGCTAGTGGATCTGAAGGCAGCAGTGTTCGATGACAGGCAGTTGTGAGGCAGTGATATTTTCATTTGCTGTGGCTGTTCCTTTAACTCCATCTTCACAGCCTCACACAACACCAACACTGAACAGCCGCAGCAGTGGAAGAAGCTGCTGCTTTTCTCCCTGAACTGCTTCAGACCCTCGAGCAGTGTGTTCTGCCAGCAGAGTTATAGGCACGGTGGCCATTCAGCCAGTGGGTAAAGGGGAGCACCCAAGGATGCTTCTGTTTCCAGCTGGCATGGCCCTGTCTAGAAGATCTGTAGCCTGGCTGCCAAAGATCTGTTTTGCAGCACCCTGCTTTGCAGCAACAGTTTCTCTTGCTACGTGGAACAGGGGCTTTGCTGTGGCAGCAACTCTATGACAAAGTGGAGGGGTGTCATTCCGTGCTGCTCTGGAAACAGCTGATTTGCAATTAGGATTGTTGATGGGATAGCCAGAGGAGTAACGAAATACTGTCTGAAATGTTAGCCTGCCTTTTCTCTGAAGTATGAAAAAGTAGCTCCTTTTCTCCAGTCAAATCTTGGGAGGTATTTAATCTGTTCTCTGAAGTGTCACTCATGTTTTATTTAGCAGTAGGAAATGTAGGATGTCACTCACATTGTTACTGTTTAGTTTCTGAGAATATGCATAAAGAGCCTATCCAAAGGGTTTTGTGCTATTCTAAATGTGTTTCCATTTTTTTCTTCAGCAACTGTTGACTTTTGCCACTGTGGTAACTACGAACTTCAGCATCTTTCACTTGGAAAAACTGTATGCTGTTCTTGGTCAGTGCATTTACCGGCATCGGGAGGATTACAACAAAGCCCAGTTAGTGAAGGTGATTATTTTTCTGTCCTACGGCACTCTGTGTCACTGTGAAGCGTGTGTGAGTTATGCCCGCGCGTGTGTGCGCTCTGGACGTGGCACTTACCTAGCGTTACTCTTCACTGCTTAGTTGCCTGTGTTAGACTCTCATTTCACTACTCTGACGGCATTTATCTGTATTGCAAAACCACTCTTGTACTTGGCATAGCTGTTGGCAATTTCTGCAGGGAACAGCTTGAACTGGAAGACAGTGGGTCCACCCCCACAGCCCTCTCCAAGCAGTTAACCTCAGTCTGTCAGTATTCCTTCTCCAGAACCTTTTTCTTGAGCATCTTTAATTTGACATAGGGGGAGGTTTCTACCTCTGACAGTTTAATAGTCACATTCTTTGATCTCTTCCTCTAAGAGAGGACTTCTGACTTGTCAGAACTCATCAGAAATTGTCCAGAGGCACCCATGGTCCCAGTCAGGCGTTCCCAGCCCTGAGTCAATTTAGATAGGTTGGATNAACCTTTTTCTTGAGCATCTTTAATTTGACATAGGGGGAGGTTTCTACCTCTGACAGTTTAATAGTCACATTCTTTGATCTCTTCCTCTAAGAGAGGACTTCTGACTTGTCAGAACTCATCAGAAATTGTCCAGAGGCACCCATGGTCCCAGTCAGGCGTTCCCAGCCCTGAGTCAATTTAGATAGGTTGGATATTGAGTCTTCAGATTCAAGATCTTTGAATCCATTTGCCCTTCAGCTGCTTGTCCCCAAGAAGAGAGAAAATTCCTTCTACCTCTCAGCCTGCTGTGAAAAAGAGGAAGCCTCTTCTCTTTGGCCCTGGTCAACTGGATCCCTTCTTCCACATCTGATAAAGAGTTAGACCAGACATTCTGTTCTGATTGTGCAGCCCTGAGGATTCTTTGGATTCAGGATGCCATTCCTGACAAATACGCCCATCTCTCATCCAGTATAATGATGTGGTTTAGCATGGGAAAGGACGTATTTCTGCTGCCTGGGGCTTGTGAGGTTTTGTGACTTCACTTTTAATGCTTAAATTAAGAGAGACTTTTCTTTGTTTCCTACTTTAGCTTTAACAAAAAAAAATCTATTCAGAGTGACACTGCAAGTCGGTCAGGAGCAAACTATGTATGAAGAGATTTCACAAGAAATGATTCGGGGAGCAGAAGGCAGCATTTCCAGCATTTAGTTGGGGCTTTTCTGGAACTGTCTCCTCTTTCTACCTGTTGCAACCACTGTTGATACAGATCCATAGTCCCTTGATACAGATCCATACTGTGTCTTTTGTCCATTTTGGACACAGAAGGGTGTGTTTGAAGCTAGTGGGTAAAGAAAGATGTGGTGGTAGCAGCACATGTATTTGCTAAATATTGCTAACAGTTGCATGTATATACAGATTATTCTTTTCATGAAGAAATAAACAGGGTTCTGAAGCTTTTATTCATGCTGACTGCTGGTTTGTCTTTTCTTATTAGGAAATGAAGAAAGAAATTGAAGCCTTCAGTCATGTGCGGTGATACTTGACTTCAGCATTCTTCCACTCTGATGTTTTCTTCTCGCTGCACGCTGTTCTTTCTGCAAAATTCAATAATTGTTACTTCCACATATATTAAGCAAATATATCCTAAAATTTATTAGGAAAGCTCAGAGTCCTTTAGCTGCTTTTGATATTTTCATCATATATATATATATGACATGCTGGTGTGATTGGTTTTGGAACGCTGCAGATCCGAACATCTCCAGGAGAATTGCAGAACCTCTCTAAAATTAGAGAACACAGCATCCGCATAGGCAAGGTCAGCAGATGTGGGCTAGAGGAATAGACAGTGGGGTGGATTGAAACTTGGCTGAGAGACAGAGCTCAGAAGGCTGTGATCAGTGGCACAGAGTCTAGTTGGAGGCCTGCAGCCAGTGGTGTTCCTCGGGGTCAGTCCTGGGTCCAGCCCTGTTCAAGATGGTCATCAAGGACGTGGAAGAAGGGATAGTGTACCCCTCTACTCTGCCCTGGTGAGGACAGGGAGCTAGTGGCAAGGGTGCAACAAAGGGCTACAAAGATGATTAGGGGGCTAGAGCATCTCTCTTACTGAGAGAAGCTATGGGACTTGAAATTTTTTAGCCTAGAGCAGAGAAGACCAAGGGGGGAGAAAATAGAACAAAATGGTTGTGGGAGAAGATAACGTCAGGAAGAGATCACCCCAATTACTGTCTCAAGCCAAACAGACTCAACTCAGGAGAATTAATTTATGACCAATCAGATTAGAGTCCAAAATCAAGAAATAAACCTAAATCTTAAAAAAATATCCTGCATCCCTCTTTTCTTATAAGGCTCAGCTTTACTCCTGAATTCTCTCCCTCGGTGGTGCCCAGTGACAGGACAATAGGCAATGGACAGAAACTTGAATACAGGAAGTTCCACCTCAGCATGAGGAGGAATGTCTTTATTGTGAGGGTGGCAGAGCACTGGGGCAGGCTGCCCAGAGAAGTTGAGGGGGCCTCCATCTCTGGAGATAACTCAAAATCTGCCTGGATGCTGTCCTGTGCAGCCTGCTCTAGGTGATCCCGCTCTGGCAGGAGCATTGGACTAGTCTCCAGAGGGCCTTTCTAACCCCCATCATTCTGTGGTTCTGTGAAAACTTGCTAAACATTTATCATAATTTTCCAGCTTGTGGGAACAAGAGGGTTTTTTTTAAGTAGTCCATGGTGCTGTACAGTCTGTTGCATATTACATGGAAGTTTAAAACCAAATCTCATTTGGTATAAAAAAAGTAACTCCTTTAGGAACCTCTTTCTGCAGCGAGGAGGTGTTTGGATTTAGTTGGGTTTTTTAACTCCATGTTAGCACCTCAAGGGCTAGTCATAGAAAGTGTGTCAGAGAAACACTCTTTCCACAAACCCAAGAACTTTTGCTATGGCAGATTTTAGCCTGTCAAAAACTCCTAACTTGAAACAAAGCAAAATTTACTCCTGCAACTTTCGAAGGTATAGTTTCATCCTGCTTGTAATAATGGCAATCTTCTTGATACTGGAGAACAGCTTTTTAATATAAATTCTTAGCTGTGAACTTGGTGGCTAGTAGATTAATTAAATTGTAAACCTAGAGCAAGTTTTATCTATTTATTCCATAAAAGTGAGTATATTGATAAATATATTTAAGTAAGAGCAAAGCAGTACCCCATTTTGAAAAGGTCTGCCTCTTCAAGCCAGCAGAGAAAACTTAGGGTTTTAACTTTATACTTTTTTCATATTGTTAATGACACAGACAAATTCTATTTTATGAGAGTAAAATTTTCTGTCAGTTGTGATGGAGTATGTGGCACAAAATGTTGCCATTGTGTTATGTCACCTCGTGTACACAAGGTCTGTCAATACTGAATGCCAAACTGTGATCCCTCTGTGTGTGGTTTCTTGCCTCTGTTTGAGGGTGTTTGTCTCTTTCTGGTGTTTGTCCAAACATTTCTTTAGTATAAAGACTTCTTTCCTTTTATCTGTATCATTTGGATGAGTATTAATTAAAAAATCACTTTTTCCTCCTGCTCTATTTAATTAGTCACGGAACAATTTTGACTGTTCACATCCTTAGGCCTAATACCTGCCTAA